>CACSLK010024540.1:17943993-17965446 GCA_902706635.1 Striga hermonthica | reverse complement strand
AAAAAAAAAAAAAAAAAAAAAAAACTAATGCAATCCAATTCCTACTGCCAACCCATCAATTTCGAATCCAATTCAATAGTTTCCTTGGCCAGGGTCATAAAAGGACTATACGAGATCTTAACAACACCATGGCATGCTCAATTATCTTAAAACCTAGCCATGTTAAGATCTCCAAATAGTTAGGATTCATTAATAAAATAAAAAATCCACCCGTCCACTCGCATGGTAGGTGTATCTCACAAAGATAGAAGATCTCAAAGATGTGTTATACTGAGAAACGAGATACAACAAGATGTCTTTCCTCGTAATAAGGTTACGTGAGCAAGAGAACAACCTTATTGTAAAAGAAGGTTACAAGTTCTTTCATATTTTAACGCATATTATATGTAAGGAGAAGAGACTCATGTTCCATCCCAAAACTAATTGGTGAAAGAATAGGCCTATCTTCTCTGTATAAACGATGTGGGACAATTCATAAGTGATATTCTAACACTATGTATTCCAACTTTATAATATTCACGGAAAATATTTGATTTGAGCATCGGAGGACTTACCGCCGGGACCCTTCATGGCGTATTTTATAGGTCACCGGAGGTCAGGCCAAAGTACAGTTCGTGAAACTACGGTCTACAAGTCGGTCTAAAATAATTTGCGTAATCGACCTTCAAGTCATAACAACCCATCTTTTTCAACGAGCTACGAGATCGACGCGTCTTGCCAGCCCAAAGACCTGAGTTGTCCTGTGTGTCTTGAGCTATCTCATCGAGCCGAGCTCCTTTACAGGATGAAACCTATTGTCAGGCTAAGAATTGTCCAACTGATCACTCTGACTGTTCTGTCGAGCTAATATGGGTGTTATATGAGATTTATAATTTTATTTCCTAGTGATGCATTAAACATTTTTTTTAACTAAATTGTACATTTATAGGCTCTGTAATACAAAAATTGATAGACATTAATTTTGTTACCTTCGATGCATGTCCTATCGTTCTTCAACTTCCATCTTCATAGTCATCTTAATTACAATTCATTTTGCCAGTAATATTAACTTATTTTAGCTAAAAAATCAGGTTGTAATTAATTAGAATAGAAGGGTCATGGTCAAAGGGTCAGGTTTTTAGAACAGGACATAGATAGATTCTATATATATTTTTTGTCAACATTTTAAAGTAACGCCACTGACACGAGGACGGACTACCTCGCACGATTTCACAGTGATGCTTCAAAAAATCTGATTTTGAATAAAAACAATATAAAATATCGTATTTTTTTATTTTAAAATAAATATATTATATTAAAGAGAATATATAGAATTAATTAAATAAAAAAAAACGTTGGATTATTTTAGGGGCAATGCTATATGTACACCCCTTTTTAATAAATTACACAAAGGGCAATGCTATATGTACACCCCTTTTTTACACACAAGGGGGTGTACATATAGACACCCCCTTATTTTAGTGGGATGACAAGAGAACAGAATGTATGTTGAGCGGACAGCTATGATTCAACAGAAGCAGCACCACCACCCATGTTTCACGCGCCTCGAGAGCGTAACTATATTATCCAATTTCATTAAGAGCCCGTTTGTTTTGCTGGACAATACAGGATTATATGACTCTAATCATAGGTTTATTTCTGTTTGTTAACCCGGACTGCCGCTGTCATAATTAATCCGCCCCGGGATGTAAAATGTACTACTAGAATGAATCTCGGGGCCATGCCGCCATGGTAAGATTATTTGCATCTCAATGGTGCAAACATGTCAAAATGTCCAAAATATCCCCAATTCCTACATCATGACCATAATACAGCAGCACAGGAAGAACTCTCACCCGAAGCGAGGAAATCGAGTCACCAGCACGGCGGCGCCCCCAACTCGCGGCGGATGGTTGATGACAATAGCCGTCATCGCGAGCTTCTCCGGATTCACATTCTGCGGTCGGCCGAAGGCGCTGATGTAGCCGGTGAGGATGGTGAAGCTGTCGTCCCTGTCGGAGTTGAGTCGGACGGGTTATTCGGGCCATTTTTTTCTAAGTACAAAAGTTTCAAAGAACAAAAAGGAAAAGAAGATAAGTTGATTAGAAAAGCAGAAAATGAATTGAGGCAAATGTCATGGTGTCTTTGTCTCGCTCCAACAGGAAATAAATTGGGCCAAATATCAAGGGCAGCTTCAAATTTTACTTCCCAAATGAGATGCAAGGAAAGCAGCACTGGTAAATTGTGTTGACGAGAGTCCTAATCATTTCTTGCTCATCAGTTAATGAGAGTTTGCAAATTGTGTTGATAAATATATACAGTCCACACTCGAGCGAGATTGGTCCAAATAAGAATACATTGTAACTATTAGATCAGATGATCCAATGGTAGACAAAAAATCCAACATTTATATAAACAGTAGAAGTATTTTGGACATTTTATCATTAACCGTGGGACTCATACCAATTATCTACTCACCCACGCCCATAATTACATGTTACGTGGCCACTACACATCACAATCTCTCTCTCTCTCTCTCTCTCTCTCTCTCTCTCTCTCTCTCTCTCACACACACACACACACACACACACACTTACTTTTGGGCCGTGAGCTCGCCCAAAAGTTGACTTCGCCCTCTTTTAAAGTTTAGAAGGTGTGCTCTTGGGCACACCTACCTACCATGATGAGCCGCCTCCAATGTCTACTATCGTGAGCGATGGTCATCACCCTACAAGGGTGACAGACGCCTCTAGCGCAATACGTGTCGTGAAGGTACTGAGTCCAAAGTGACTTTTCATCCCTGAACCACCACCACAACTTATATCCAAGGGGATGCTTATGCTTGGATGAGAAGTTTTGGTTTTGTTTGGATTTTTTTTTGTTTGATTTAGTTAGTTTTGAAAAACGTGTTATGGATAGTTGTTAGTTGATTTTTGTCTCATTTCTGTTGCATTTTTCGTATTTGTTTTACCCTTATTTTCTCCCCATTTTAGGTCTTTTTTTTTTCGCTTTTAGTGTGTTTTGTGTTTTTGTTGTGTGATTTCCTTCAATTAGTCTTTTATTGTGTTTTTTGTGTATTTTTTCGGTTTTCTTTTGTTTTTGGTGTGTAGGTCGGAAGTCTCGGGAAGATGGGATTTTTTTGACAAAAGTCAGTCGGGCAAGCATAAGTAAATAGAATAGTTCATTGGCGATATATAGGAAAAAGCGAAACTCTATTCCGAGGTCGAACGAGCTCAAACGAGCCCAAAACGCGAAGTCGCGTGAAACACATTTTTGGTATGAAGGTCATAAGCTTTGGGAGATTAGGATTCATGAATATATTTGATGGGAAAGCATAGTTAACTAGAATGGTTCGTTGGCGACGTGTAGGAAAAAACAACACTCAATTTTGAGTTCGGACGAGTTCAAACGGGCCGAAACGTAAAGTTGCGCGCACCAGATTTCATCGCCGCGGCCGCGACCTCTTCTTCACCGCTGTCGCGGCGAACCAAAAGCTGCCAGCGTCCCAAACTTCATCAAATGAAATCCCTCGGCCTCGGAGCAAGTCGATGTCGCGGAGGCTTTCTTCGCCGCGACCCGCGGGAAGCTCCGCGGCCGCGGAGTCGCAATTCCAGCTTTTTAATAGCGGAAAATTCAGATCGTGGGAGGACATTCTCTCCCCTTCTGGTAAAGATGAACCCAAACCCTTAGAAAACACGATAAAACTCAATTTTTCTCCTCTCTTCTTCTTCCTCGTTTCTTTTTTTTCTCTTCACCTTTCTCTTCTATTTTTCTTCTTCTTATTCTTATTATTTAGAGATTAAGCTTGTAATTGGTTTCAACTCTTGGATTGGATTATTGTAAGTTTTTCATCTTCTTTAATTCATGTGAGTGATTATCTTGGGTGAATTGCTTGATTGTGTTGGATCCATGTTTCGTAGCTAATTTTTATTGCTAGGGATAGAGGATGATTGTTCATGTTTAACGTTTATTTGTCGGGTTTGATTTGTTCATGCTTATTTGAGTTGAATTGATTAGGAATTGATGAATCCTTGTTTGATTGGTTGATATAATCGAAGAGTGACACTTCGATCTTGCAGTTGGAAACAATTGAATGTTAATTTGTTGAGTTGGGGTTTACTGATTCTATATGATTAGTTGATTAAACACCTTCTAATTGAATTAACGACTTTTTGAACCGAAATGGGATAAATCGTAGACCTAGGCTTGCATGAGATAGATAATTTCGTAACTGAATTATCTATGGGTTTAGATTGGAATACGTGCTTGTCGATGACCCGTCTCTTGTTACGAAAAGTTATTGGGATTGGGATAATTGGAATGTGTTGTATGCTCGAGCTTATTTGTCTATGTTCAATCCCTAGTTACGAAGAGTTATTGGGAGCGAACCGCTATATTTTTAAGCGATAGTGACAATCTCGAATCGTACAATTGATTGTCTGGTTTTGCTAAGAACTTGGATAAATTATCCCCGACTCCCTAGATTCTCCTTCTTTGTTTCGTTTTTATTCTTAGGTAGATTATTTCTTTTTATTATCTCTTAGTTGGTAATTGCTCAACCCATTTTTATTTTATGTGTTATCAACACCAAAGCTAAATTTCGAACCATCTTTCTCGTGAGATCGACCCAGGGAACGAATCTTTCGATTCGAAACTCGGTAAAAAGAAAAATAATTTGCTACAACAGTGGATTTTAAGATGATATAGCCATATTGTGATATACCGGTTCAAGTACTAGCTACCCGACTCGGACGATGAACAGAATAATGCTACAAAGTCGACATGCCCATATGTCGACTTCGTCCCTTAACATATCGACTGCAAGAAGAAGCTATTTTTCTTAAGTCGACAATGATGAGTCGGTTCCTCTAAGTCGGCTCCCGAATTTGACTTCGACCAAGAAGACGAGAACCATTCGAAGTGGTGAGAGCTTCCTGATGTATCATTGTGCAAAAACCCTCAAGTCGACCTCCTACCACTCGAGGTCGACTTCCTACGCCTCGACACTTAAGGTCTTCGACGATTCAATGCACTTCAGCATATCTCAACAGGTCCCTTAAACAAGTGCGAATCTTTTTTAGATAAAAAATAATCTTAAGCTGACTAGGAGCTAAATGAAATGCGGATCGACCGGGGTACTTTGGACATTTAAAATAGATTGACCAGGGCATTATGGGTATTTTAAGTAGGTGTTTCCCTCTATATAAAAAGACTGAGGTAACCCTAAACCTTAACTTCAATTCTCACTCATTTCATATCTTTTGCTGCTGCTCTCAGCAGCTCTTCTCCCTTTTCTCTATCACCGACTTGAGCGTCAGAGGCTCTACGCGGGAAACACTTCCGGCGTTGAGTTCTTGCAGTTTTACAGAGGGTCAAAAGTGATTTGAAGGCGGTTCGAACAGATCGGAGTTCATCTCATCCTTACTCCAGATCTAGGAGGAGACCCATCATAGTTTATGTTCAAAAAATATTAAAATGAAATAATTAAAATTGATTTGATGTAAAGTTAGGAAAAAATGATGTGAAATTACGATTAGTTAAAATTATGAATAAATAGTAAATTGAAAATAATGTAATTTATATGAATTGATTGATATTATTTATTTATATTGATAACTAGTACAACACCCGTGTATTACACGAGTGTTTGCTAATTTTTTTATTAAAATCTAAAATTAATGAGAAAAAGTAGTTTTAAAATTTAAATACCTTTTATAAGAATAAATATTATTATATATTTATTATGACATTTTTTATTTGTGCAACTTAATTGTGTTATATTATACTAATTTTTTTTAACTTACAGTATATAACTACATTACATATAAATATATCAATTGAAAAATAATTTTATTTTTCTAATGAATTTCAATAAATATTATTATTTTTTATTATTATAAAGATACATATAATTTATTTATTTCATATATATACAATATGGATGTCAAATCGAAGATCATCAAAAGATTATTAATTTGATATATTATATATGTAAAACCGATAAGAAATACAAAAGTTATCAACTTTTAAAATACATTTATAATTCAATAGCTTTTTTAAGGAAACAAATCAAAATTCAGGGATATATTAGTCACTTAGTGTCCCACTATGTAAAATTACAAAGAATTAAAGGGTTATATTAATAAAAGTGATATTAAAATACCTAAATTAGCTAAATAATATTTATGGAATACCCGAACCTATATTATTAATTATTAATATATTAATATTATTTATCCAAACCTAATTACGAAACATTATTCTTCGCCAAATAGGATTACGAAGCACCAGAAGCAGCCACGTAGGCTCAGCGCATTCTGTAATTATATATAGGGAGGATATTGAGGATAGTAGAATTGAGTTAAAATGAAATTAAATTTGAGTTATATAAGGAATTGGTAAAAAAAAACTTTAAACTTTTTTTTTTATATATATATATATATATTTGTATCCAAGCATTAGATAGTTTAAGCATAAGATTTCAAAGACCCAACGAAATAGGAAAAAAACAATTCAAACTTTTTATTCTTAATTAAGCTTCAATTTCCAAAATTGTGCATTTGTGTTGTTTGTTGCATTTCTGGCGTGCTTGCTGTCGATATCACAATATCCAACGTAATTTGGGAAAAAAAGAAAGTAAATTTTTAACTTAATAAAAGAAAATGGACCAAAAAAAAAAATTAGAGAGACTTAAAAGGACCAGCAAGCGCAAATATTTAGCTGCGCCTTGAAATATCTAGCAAGGTGTGCCAAGACATTTTTAAAATGAACATTTTACATAACAAGATGAACATATGTTCATTTTATTACGTAACTTCGTTTTAAATTGTTTTGACACACTTTGTTATTGTCAGGGCGCACGATACTAGCACGGAGGAGCGAGAGTCCACTTTTCCTTGTTCTTGCTTAAATTCTTATGGGAATCTCTGCTGATTCTGTCACACGCGCCACTGCCCCAAGCGCTTCTTTCATGAAACCTCATCACGCGCTCATTTGGAGCGTGAATATCATAAGCGTCCCTTCCCTGCTTCACGGGTAAGGCATTGGGCTTTTCTCCCAAATAAGGCGGTAGAAATAAGGCGGTAGACTTCATTTTGACCTGTTTTCTAGTCAAAAGCTACGGCTCCATTTTCCTTTTTATCCAAATACACAACAACAAATTAATTTAATACATACATTCAATAAAAAATGAATATATATGGGGAATAACAAATTAAGCTTATTGTCACTACATAACTTGTTAATTTGTTACTTTGATTTTTGAATAGCATTATCATATTTACTAGATTTACTCATTATTGTAACAAATAGAATGATGTTATGGATAAAAAGTTCATAATCACACATTTGCAAATTTGATTAGTTTATTATGATTGTTTGATACTTAACATTAAATCTAAAAGACAATTTTAAAACATTATGTTTCAAATAATTAACTTAAAAAGGTTTTGTGTTGAATGTCAAACCTTTCATCCACCTCAAACAATTAGATAATGGGATGTATTCCATTAGACGTGGCCAGGTGCCGGGTCTGGGTCCGGCCCGGCCCGGCCCGCCGGGCCACGGGTCCTCAAACAGCCGAACCGCGATCGGCCCGCTAGGAATGAAGGGCCGGTTCATATAACCGGCCCGAACCGCCGATTCACCGGCCCGGCGGTTCACGGGCCAGTACGGCCCTTAAAAAAAAAAAAAAAAAAAAAAAAAATGGCCCGGCCCGGCCCGGCCCGTCGGGACAAAAAAAAAAAAACCGTGACCCTTAACCATACCGGATTGGCCGCGGTCCGGTTCTCGAACCCGGCACTATTCATGCTGGTACCGGTACCGGGCCAGGCCGGGCCGGTACCGGGTCACGGGTCGGGCCGCCCGTGGCCATGTCTATATTCCATTAGGTTTTTTAAATTTTTTTTAAGACTTTAAGAATTTTGGGTATTTAATTTATATTTTTTAAGACTTCTTAACACTCTTACAAATATTGGGTATTCGTTTGAGATTTTAAAAAGTCTTACATAATTTTTAAACAATTTTAATTTTTCTGAGACTATAATTTGTTAATACTTTTAAAAACTTGTTGAAATTTCAAAAGTAAAAATTATGTGAAATCTCACTCTAAATATCCCCTTGACACCTAAGATTTCGTATGATTCCTCTAAAATCTGAAAATATTAAAAATTCTTAAACCTTAATTAAGAAATCTCACTCTAAATATCGTGGCTCAGGTTCACTTCAGTTAGGTGGTTCCGGCAATTTCAGGATTGGTTCTTCGGGCAGAGAATTATTCCGTGGGGTCGACTGTGTGTCCACTGGTGCTTAGTTCGGGGATTGGATTACTCTTGGGGAAGGAATTTATTTTTATCGTTTTGGTTTTTGTTAGTTTTTGTTCATTTTGTTCTGTTCGTTGTTGTTTAGGACTTGGTTTTTTGGTTTGAGCAGTTAGAACATGTTTGTTTATAAAAAATTTCAAAAAATTTCCAACACTTTAACTGAGTCACTTTTTTTAATTCAACTTTAACTCAACACCACTATTATCAATATTATCAATATAATCAAATAATATCAATCAATCATTCATACACACTACATCAACCTTAATTCACTATTCATCTACTCACATAATTTTAACTAACCATCACATCACATCTTCTCTCTCCTACTTTTACATCAATTTAATTTTAATCATTTTATTTTAAATATTAATTTAATAAATCCACTAACAACTAACCATACAACTTTTTCAAAATTAACTAAATGAAACCAAAAATTCCAAAAAACTCAAAAAGATTCATAAACAAACATGCTCTTAGTCTCTGTGAGCCCGAATGTGAGTGGGTATTATCATTTGGATTGGTCATTCTCCTTGTTGGAAGCTTGTTGTTGTTTAAAGTTAGTGTTGTAGTGTTGGTCCTTGCTAGAACAATTAAAAACACTGACAAAATAATCACATAACATAATTGTAGTCATTTCTACAAAAATAATACAAAAGAATGATGTTAGGATCGCATACCATATATTCTTTTTTTTTTTTTTTATTAAAATTATCACTCTGCCATTTTTTTTCCAAAACGACATAGGCATTTATAAAAGCGCACAAATGTGCAAAAGAACAGCCACTAGCTGAAAAACACAACCTACACTAAAAGCTCCCAAAAGGAGAAAGAAATTAAACGACCCCAACAGGGTAATGCCTGAGTGTGGGATCCCAACAAGATAATAAATTCACACTTGAGCTCACAGGGGCCAACGGCCAACACAAGACAAAAACTGGCCCAGAACATAAGCACACAAGCAAAGTTCACACACCAAAACACAAAACTACCACATAAAACAACTAACACAAAAACAAAAGAGAAAAAAGAAACCCTTCCACAACAAATCAACCAGACCAAACTAACAAAGAACAATCGATATCAAAGAATAATCCAAGTACAGGGAACCACTTCCGAAACTGCCACAAGACCTATACAAAAAGCAGAACCCGAACACGAACTAAACTCTGAAAACTGACCCGTCAACAATTGGAGGAACAAAAACGAAACTAGTCCCCACACCAGCTCCAACCAAACCCGTCTAACACCACTAGTCGACCTCGAGAGGAACCGATTCCCCGCCGCCTAACACCACTAGCCGAACGGAGAACGATGAGGGTGGTTTGGCCACTCGACGTCGGCCTCCCCAACATTGAAAACAACTTGGCATCCAGAGCAGCACCCCACCCATAGCTACACAACTCCGCCCATCATAACCACAAACCCACCGGCAACCAGAGCCCGAATATCCCGTCGAAAAGCCGAAGCCCCAATAGGATCCCAGGAACCCCAATCTCAACCCAACACATCCAAAAGACGGAAGCATACCTCAAAGGCGGCCCCAGAAGCCAGAGGCGATTGCAGTCACAAATTTCGAGTTGGAGATGCAAAGTCCCAAGCTCTGACCGCCACAACAAATTAGTCGCAACCACCAGAGCCTCGACCCATCCACAGACCCTCGTCCCTCCCGACGCCACCGTTGACCACAAAATCCGACGACCAGCCCACAAGACTTCACCTGAAAAAGCATAATCGACAGTGGGAGAGCCGCGTCGATCCATCAGTCTTCGGCTGCATCAGAGACTAAACGACATCCGGGATGGGCCGAACAGTTGAGGCCGACCGCAGGCCCGAGTCCACCGTCGCTGAGGAAGGCCGAACGATGGAGGATTAGAGTAGCGACGCCGTCTTTAGGGTTTTAGCGATCAGGAGAAAAGAGGAGAATTTTTTTTCTATAACTATCACTCTGACTTACCACATTTTGTTTTTCTAACATTTCATATTAAATAAAATTACAAATTCAGAATTTTTTTGAATCTATTACTTTACATGGCTTATCCTCATAATCTCACCAATTTCACTTAAATACCCTCGATTTGATTATAATTCTCACCATCTTTGAATATAAACATGGAAAAAAAATATAAATTCCATTCAAAAAATCCCAACGTTATTGTAGCAATAGTTAATGAAATACCATAAAAAGATAACAAACACTACCCATGTATAGACTAATAGACCCCCACAGAAAAATCTATAAATCCACATTAAATAAATGTCACTTCTCACAAAACCACAAAATATATTTATTTTTTCCGAACAAATAATAATAATAAATAAACAAAACAAACAAAAGAGCGATTGGGCACAACCGCCAACCCACACAAAGGCAACTCATCAGCTGCTGTGCTGTGTTTTTTTGCTTGCTTTTTTACTGCTCAAAAACACGAAACCCCATAAAAGTTTTCTCTGTTAAGCTTCCTTCATCCCCATTTTTTCTCCACCATTCTTCCTCACCACAAAGCCCTCTCATTTCAAATAAATAAAAAAAATTGTGAAAATAAAAGAAAAAAAGGTGCCAACCATGCACAACGGCGGTAAAGAGAAGCTGGTGGTGGAGGTGGTGGCGGCGCACAACCTTATGCCGAAGGACGGCGAGGGGTCGTCGTCGGCGTTCGTGGAGGTTGAGTTCGAGAACCAGCGGCAGAGGACCCAGGTGAAGCACCGCGACCTCAACCCAGTATGGAACGAGAAGCTCGTCTTCCACCTCGCCGACGCCGCCGACCTCCCTTACCGCACCCTCGAGGTCAATGTCTTCAACGAGCGCCGCTCCAACAACAGCCGCAATTTCCTCGGCAAGGTCCGAATCTCCGGCGCCGCCGCAGCCCGCCAGGGCGAGGAGGTAGCCCAGCTCTACACCCTCGACAAGCGCAGCCTCTTCTCCCACGTTCGCGGCGAGATCAGCATCAAGCTCTACATATCCACCACCGAGGAGGTCAAGCAGTCCGCCGGCAACGACGCCGCAGCCCCCTCCGGCAAGAAGAACAAAAAGATGCAGCAGCAGCAGCTCCAGCAGGGCGGGAAGGGGTTGGTGGTCCCCAAGCTGTCTGGGCCCGATCCCGGCAAATCGGGCCCGGGCTTCATGACCCAGGCACACACAAAGCCCGTGGAGCCCGGCCCGGGTAACATGAAGCCCGTTGTCATCGCCGCCGTGCCGGGGCCGGTGGTCCCTTCCCCTGCCGGGGGCTACCACGGCGGAGGCGGCGGCGTCCGGGTAGGGATCTCCAACGACTACGCGCTAAAGGAGACGAGCCCGCACCTGGGCGGGTCGACCCGGGACAAGGCGAGCTCCACCTACGACCTGGTGGAGCAGATGCAGTACCTCTACGTCAGGCTCGTCAAGGCCCGGGAGCTCCCTGTGTTCGGCGGCGGCGAGGTGGTGGCGGAGGTCAAGCTCGGCAACTACAAGGGCATCACCAAACGGGTCTCGCTGGGCAGCTCCGAGTGGGACCAGGTCTTCGCCTTCTCCAAGGACTGCATCCAGTCGTCTGTCGTCGAGGTTTTTGTGAGGGAAAGCAGCAAGGAGGAGTTCCTTGGCCGCGTCTGGTTCGACCTCAACGAGGTCCCCAAACGGGCCCCGCCTGACAGCCAGCTGGCGCCCCAGTGGTACCGTATGGAGGACCGCAAGGGCGACCGGTCCAAATCCGGGGAGGTCATGGTCTCCATATGGTTCGGAACCCAAGCCGACGAGGCCTTTGCCGAGGCCTGGCATTCGAAGGCGGCAAACGTGCATTTGGATGGCCTCTGCTCGATAAAGTCGAAAGTTTACCTGTCTCCTAAGCTCTGGTATTTGAGGGTTGGGGTTATCGAGGCCCAAGATGTGGTCTTGGGAGACAAAGGGTCGTCCATGAACATGGTAAGGTATCCAGAGCTTTTTGCAAAGGTTCAAGTGGGGAATCAGGTTTTAAGGACAAGGATAGCCTCGCCAGCTGGCAGTCGGGGGGTTTCGAACCCATTTTGGAACGAGGATTTGATGTTTGTGGTGGCCGAGCCTTTCGAGGACTACTTGCTGATCTCGGTTGAGGATCGTTTGGCTCCTAGCAGCGATGAGACCGTAGGTCGGGTGATTCTCCCGATTGCCAATGTCGAGAGGCGGTTTGATGATAAATTCGTGGTCTCTAGGTGGTTCAACCTCGACACACACCTCCGGAACCCTAACGACCCCAAGTCCGTGGCTAGATTTGCTTCCCGGATTCACATTCGTGCCTCTTTAGAAGGAGGGTATCACGTGCTCGACGAGGCCACCATGTACAGTAGCGACGTTCGGCCCACGGCGAAACAGCTCTGGAAGCCACACATTGGGGTTCTTGAAGTCGGCATATTGGGGGCAACCAATCTCGTACCCATGAAGATTAAAGAAGGCAAGGGAGGCTCGACCGATGCTTACTGTGTCGCCAAGTACGGGCAGAAGTGGGTCCGTACCCGCACCGTGGTCGACAGCCTGGCTCCGAGGTGGAACGAACAGTACACTTGGGAGGTGTTCGACCCGTGCACCGTCATCTCCATTGGCCTCTTCGACAACTCGCGTGTCGACAAGAACTACTCCGTGGCTGGAAACAATACCCGGGACACACGCATCGGGAAGGTCCGCATCCGCCTCTCGACTCTCGAGACAGACCGCGTGTACACCCACGCGTACCCACTGCTGATGCTGCACCCGTCGGGCGTGAAGAAAATGGGGGAGCTCCACCTGGCGGTCCGTTTTTCCTGCGCCAACCTCTTCAACGTGCTCCACACCTACACCACACCCCTCCTCCCGAAGATGCACTACGTGCAGCCGCTGTCCGTGAGCCAGCTGGACAGCCTGCGGTACCAGGCCACGAGCGTGGTGGCCTCGAGGCTCGGCAGGTCTGAGCCGCCCCTGGGACGGGAGGTGGTCGAGTACATGCTCGACCACGATTCACACATGTGGAGCATGCGAAAGAGCAAGGCTAATTTCCTCCGGCTCACTAGCGTCCTGGCGTGGGTCGTGGCTGTTGGCCGGATAGTCGAGGGTTTGAGGACGTGGGCCCGGCCCGTTTACTCGGCCTTGTTTGTATTGGCCTACGCGGTACTTGTTTTGGTCCCGGAGCTCATAATCCCGTGCGGGCTGCTGTCGACGGCTGCTGTTGGGCTTTGGAGGTATAGGCTGCGGGCCCGCAGCCCGCCACACATGGACACGCGGCTGTCGTATGCGGAAGGGGTGCACCCGGACGAGCTGGACGAGGAGTTCGACTCGTTCCCGACGAGCCGTGGGGCGGAGGTGGTGAGGATGAGGTATGATCGGCTGAGGAGTGTGGCGGGGAGGATTCAGACGGTGGTGGGTGACTTGGCGACGCAGGGGGAGAGATTCCAGGCGCTGCTGAGCTGGAGGGACCCGAGGGCGACGTTCTTGTTCGTGGTGGTTTGTTTGGTGGCGGCTTTCGGGTTCTACTTGGTGCCGGTCAGGTGGGTGGTGGCTTTGGGAGGGTTGTACTATCTGAGGCCGCCTAAGTTTAGGAATCGGATGCCGTCGAGCGCGGTTAATTTCTTCAAGAGGTTGCCGACGAATGCTGATAGCATGTTGTAGGGTTTAGGAAATCGGGCACGTTTGGTAGTGGTTTGCGTTTTGATTTGGTTGTGGGCTTAGCTGCAGAAGTCTTTTGTTGTTGTAGTTTTTAATATATGTCGTAGGTTGCTGTGGTATTTGGCAAGGAAAAGCTCAAGTGATTGGTGTCTTAGTTTTTAGGGATGGTTGTGTTGTTAATTTGGGGTTGTACTGATGGGAGCATATGTTGTACTTGTTATCCATTGAATATCCAGTTGTGCAATCTGGAAATGGAGCTCCTTTGGCTTTTGCAGTACTTAATGCCTTCTGTTTTTGTATTACAACATTTTGCAGTACTTAATGCCTTCTGCAAAACCTGCTTGAATACAAATTAATATACCAATATTGTGGCCCAGAAAACACACTTAACTGATCCAAGATTTCATATCAACCCAACATTTAACTAATATACAGCATATGAAGGAGACCGGGCGACGATCCGTGAGTTGAGGAAGACCGTTAGGGCTCCGAAAGCTTTTATACTTGACCTGGCTGGAATTTGAACAGAATAACATCATATACAGTATATGCAAAATATGTCTTTTGAGTCAAATAAGTTACTTGTGGTTTTAGAGCAGCATGATAGATATTAAACATACCGCTTGAGACAAAACAAGAGCAGTTTCATGTCAAAACCCTCGAACTCCTTTAAAACCAATTCATTGGCATATACAACAGTCACACACACTCCAAATTAACCAAGCCCGTGCTTTACATGTTAAATGAATCTCAACATTAACAAGAATTAGAAGCCATTAATCCATCCCCACCACCTTTCTCCTCTTCCCCTCGGCACAAGGAAAATCGGCACTGAACACACCTCAAAAACACCCTAAAATACTACACCCGAAAAATCCCACTCATCTCAACACCAACAGTCCACAACTGTACACTTCGAAAACGTACAAAACACACAACACATAACCTAAAACGAAGCATCGTAACCAGCACCAACATCCCAAGAGCACCTCCCCAAAATCTCCCCATGCTCGCTAACGCTCCCTTGCAGCCTAAAAGGCCTTTCCCTCCTCACCGTCCTCAGCGGGCCTGACCTGTTCCGAGCTAAGCCAGAAGAGGAAAGCGGCCTGTTTCCCATCTCCCCCAGAGGACCCGAGTTGTATTCCATCGTGACAAAAGACGTGGCCCTGCCGAGCCTCGGGCCAGGGGTCCCACATCGGTCGTTCCACCAACTGTTATCCGACTGGGCCGTAAAGTCGGGCTTAAGATCCGAGCCATGCGTGGATGAGTCCTCCTTGAGGCTCAAGGCATCGGCACAAGTCCCATCCGTGTCGTTGTAAATGAGCTTGAGGGCTTGGACGACTTCGCCCATGAAGGGGCGGTGGGTGACCTCCGGGTGAACGCACATGGCAGCAATGGCGGCCACCTTGGCCATGTCGTCGAAATTGTAGGTTCCTGCAAGGGTGGGGTCCGCCAGCTGCTCGAGGCCCTCGCGGTTGGCAAGGAGGGGCCGGGCCCATGTGACGAGGTTCTCCTGGCCTGGGGACTGGGACATGTCGACAGGCTTCCGCCCAGTGAGCAGCTCCAGCAGGATGACCCCGTAGCTGTAGACATCGCTCTTGACGAGCAAATGTCCCGTCATTGCGTATTCGGGTGCGACATACCTGCAATTAGGGATATAAGAAAATCTGATTTGGCAAAATATTATTATTATTATTATTATTATTATTATTATTATTATTATTATTATTATTATTATTATTATTATTATTATAGGATTCTTCATTTGGGAGTTCAAAGAAGAAATGGTTTGTTGTCTTCTTTCAGTTTTATAGTTCCTTTTAGTTTTCTCATTTTTTTTTTCTCTCTAAATTTTCAGTTATATTTTTAGCTCTCCATTTAGATTTAATCTACTTTTCCAGTTTCTTTCCCTATTTGGATTTTGTTCAAGGAATGAAACAAGTGAGCATTTATCTTATAGTAAAAAGATAAGGGGAATTGATATATATTCACACACATATATATATATACAACAACAAACAGTTCCCACTAAGTGGGATCGGCAATATGGATTGCATATCGCCATTGTGCTCGACGAAAACACATATCTGTATTCAAATTTAAATACTTTAAATCATTTTTTATTGTTTCCTTTAAAGTTTTCTTAGGTCCACCCATCTCCCTTTTAATTTTAATGATTCTACCCTTCTCACCAGAGCCTCGAAGTCTTTCCTATGCACATGCCCAAATCATTATTCTCTCCTTTTATAGACACTACTTTCATTGCTAATATTATCTTAATCTAGTATGCCCACACATCTATCTCAACATTATTGTCTCCATCACTCGCATTTTTTGATCAATTTCATATTTAGTAGCCCAACATTCAGATCCATAAAGCATCGTCGGTCGAATGGCTATTCGATAGAACTTGCCTTTCAATGTCACTAGTATTTTATGATCACAAAGTATGGATGACGTGTTCCTCCACTTGTTCCATCTCGATTGAATTGTGTTACATGATTACATCTTTATCTATGTTGCCATATGGATCCTAAATATTTAAAACATTTGGATGTGTTTAATTCGTGTTCTCTAATTTTAACTTTTACCCCATTATTACTCCTTTGATTACTAATATGGCACTCCGTATATTCCGCTTTGGCCCTACTTATTTTGAAGCCCTTAAAGTCGAGCGTCTCTCTCTATGTTTCTAACTTAGCATTTATCCTCACTCTCGTCTCATCTGTTAACACTATGTCATCCACAAACAACATCCGCAAATGTTTCGTAAGTTCATCAATTACTAATGCAAAGAAATACGGACTCAACGGCGAACTTTGGTGCAAACCAATAGTGATAGAAAATTCACCCGATATCCCTACCGGTGTCCTAACACAAGTTTTCCCATTATTATACATATCCTTATGGTTTCTATATAACCAACTCGCACCCCCCTATTTTCTAACATTTTCCACACCATACTGTGGCTTTGGAGGTGGGTTCTGTCGCCGCCTGATAGAGGCAGAAGCGGGGGCCACCAGAAATGCTTTTTTAAAGTCAATAAAGACCACATGCAATTTTTTTTCACAAAGTCTCCTGATTACATGAATAGCTTCCGTCGTTGATCTACCCGACATAAAGCCAAATTGGTTTTCTATTATGTTTGTTTCTTGCTTTAGTCTAATTTCTATTACTCTTTCCCATAATTTCATTGTTTGACACATTAGTTTCATACCCCTGTAGTTTGCACAATTTTGTGTATCTCTTTCATTTTTAAACAAAGATATTAATGTACTTTTGTCTTTTTCTTTAATGGTCGGGCATTTTCTTACTTTTCATGATTATGTTAAACAAGTTCGTAAGTCAATAATCTCCTAGCATGTGAAACTTTTATAGTTCACACTTTCCTCTACTTCTTTGGTTTGAATTTTCTATAGTATGTGAAACTTTTATAGTTCGCACTCTAATTCTCCTAGCAAAATTTCCTTATTATCTACTTCATTAAATAGTTTATGAAATAATCTTTCCACCGATCCTTTATTATTTCATCAACTAATACCTCTCCATTTTCATCTTTTATTTATTTAATTTCCATCAAGTCCTTTGTAATCTTTTCCCTTTGCTTTGCAATTTTATAGATGCCATTTTCTCCCTCCTTAGAATCTAATCTCTTACAAAAGTTTTCGAAGGCTTTTATCTTTGCTTCACTTATCAACTTTTTCACTTCTTTTTTAGCATTTTTATATTTTTCTATGTTTTCATCGCTGGTATAATGATTTGTAACACTTCTTTTTCTCCTTAACCTTTCCTTGAATATCTTGATTCCACCACCACGAATCTTTAGTGCACTTGCTACCTCTAGAAACCCCTAATTTTCTTTTAGCAATTGATTTTATCTCTTTAGCTACCTTTTATCTCTTTAATTCACATATATATATAACTTCTGTATAGGTCTGAACTTTGGTAAGATGGTCTCATATAGAATAATGCAACACGAGAATGATGAAATCTTTAGGGATAAAAAAAGAAAAACAAAAGTACCCGAAAGTGCCCATAACCCGAGTAGATATGTGATGACTCCCCTCCGTAGCTTCTCGTGCCAGACCAAAATCAGAAACTTTAGGGGTAAAGTCGTCTTCAAGTAATACATTACTAGCTTTAAAGTCTCTGTGAATGACACGAGGATTGGAGTCCTCGTGAAGGTAAGCCAATCCTCTCGCCGCACCAAGTGCAATTTTTAGACGTGCGTCCCAATCCAGAGGCCCCTTGCTTCTGTCATCACCTGATGACATCAGCCAACACATTTTAAATCTGGAAATTCCATGCAGATTTTGCAACATAGAAAATTTAATAGGACAACACACACATGCATACCGTGCAAGTGGGACTCGACACTGCCGTTTGGGACTAGCTCGTAGACCAAGCAGCGTGTCCTTTGCTCAATGCATATGCCGATGAGCTTCACGAGATTACGATGATGCAGCCGGCTCAGCATCTCGATCTCAGCAATGAATTCACGATCTCCATTTTGGTTGTCCCTTGCCAGTAATTTGACGGCCACCTCGGTCCCATCTGGCATCAGCCCATGATAGACTTGCCCAAATCCTCCTTGGCCCAAAACCTTATTCTGGCTGAAATTTTCTGTGGCCTTCTCAAGTTCCGTCAGCGAAAATGTCTTCACAGAAAGAATGGAGGCAGGCATGGCAGATATGAGGGAAGTTGATGTCGAGTTGGTTGGGCTACTCGATCGCATAGAACCTAATCCTGTGACACCACAAAAGGACATAATATAAAATAAAATAAGACACAAAAATGACATAAAAGAGCAGTCTAAGCTTTAATAGAAGTTTTCAGAAGAGATTTTTTATATGAGAGAAGAAAAGATCCAGATACAGATGAACTACTTATCTTCTAGAGAAAAAAGTACAAACAAAGCCTGTAGGCATACCTGATTTTTTTTTCGTAGAAGTAAATACTGGACCGACAACATTAGATGGTCGGCGTGCAGTCCTGCACTTTAATAGCACAGCTAGAGCAGCACAAGCAACCACCAAGAGCACAAATGTAGACAACACCATGACGATAATTAGTCGAGGGTTTATCTTCTGATTACTTCCAACAAAGTCTGCAGTAACAGGGTACTGTTGATTTCCAGCACTTCCATGAGGACCCTCACCGAATGGGGGTGAAGAAGGGAGTCCTGCAGAAACTACTTTCAGTATTTGAGAAACCAGATAGAGATAATATTTTAATAGCAATATAAATGTACCTGGATACGAAATGTTCATTACATCATAATCGCCAAAAAGGGTCTTATTGAGGGGCACATTCTTATATAAAAATCTTTCATAAGTCAGCATAGCAGTTGTATTATCAAACTTCTCCCCAAGAGGAATTAAATATATATCAACCACTGCTCTTTCCTGGTTTTGAGTATCTGCATTAGCTCCAATGATTGCTACTTGACTTTGTTTAAGATATGTCCCTGCTGCAACCTCAATCTCTAATTCAGTAACCTCTGGGAAAATAGCATAGAGGGGTACCCCCAAAAGAAGTCTGACTCTCATCGGGATCACACACATACAAGGTGAACCAAATGGGACTGAAGTTAGTGGCTCGGTGCAAATTTGATTACAACCTGCCAAATTCTTTTATCAAACACCTCTCCACACAGTGAACGGAAAGTAAACATAATGATCAGGAAGTTAAGGGCAGAAAGGTGAAGATTTGTTATTTGCATATGTCATTGATATGTTCAGCAGAAACTGACTGTCACACATGGAGAAACTTATTGTAACAACCAAAACATTGTTGAGTCTCTTGAAGGTCAGATACCTAAACTAGGTCACATAACTATACCAAGGGACAACCTGAAAAGCAACTAAGAATCAAGTTTTAAGATTTAGCAGGCATGACCTTTGGATCACAATCCCACTACAGGAAGAACAATAATCAACAACCATCAAATAAACTGTTGATGTGGAGTTTCTAAATTTTCACTTTGACCATGAGATTTTTCTGTCCTTCAGTGTTCAAGTTACATGTTTAAAGATTAACTTCTTTTTATGGACCATGTTCTTGTACTTTGAGTACTAGCATGAACCCATGCTGGAGTCTGTTTTTAGAGGTCTCCTGGTCAGTAGCTCTTTCTTTCTATGCTACCTGGACTCGGATATGGGTGGCATATCGGGTGTGGAGATATGAGCGTCCGACTCGTCAATAGTTTAGAAATCTTGAATATTTTAGGTTCAAATGCCACACCCGACACTCATACCCACACCAGTGTCGACACAACATGACACGGGTATTCTTCCTAAATAAAAGAGCCCGGGTAACATAGCTTTCTTTCATCATTTTTATACTTAAAAAAATCTTGAAATTTGAACACTATAATATTCTATGGCATGACAATACTAGACTGTCACCACTCACCAAGACAGGAAAAGCACTGATGAAGGTACTAATAACTAGCATGCATCAATCTTAACTATTGACCATTCAAATAAACTTTCTTAAAAGAAAACAAGTGAAATAACACGGTGTTAAGGCTGCTCAGTCAAAAATTAAAATTAAATAAAAAAAGTATAGGACCAAATCCAATTGATCAAATACTACTAGGCCTTTCCAAAATCCATGGAATCTCTCAGCATGTCTAGAGACATGAAACAGATCGAGTAGATAACTTTCGGAACCAATGGCTAAGGAATCATTAGAACTACATAAGCTGGTTTTAGAAAATAATAAAATAGATCTTGTAGGATCTAATAGGTTTAAGTTGCGTATTTAAGAGCTTGCCTCTTATAGCATCAAAACCATGCTGTCGTGATAAAGAAGAGCAGCAACTTTACATTAAATCATGTTATTTATTCACATGTTAAGGTTATCTTTATAGTTGAGTTTATAGTAATTAATTCCCATCAGACAAAGTGCCATTAAATGGGTTCATTATGCATATGCATCAAAAAAATATTTCACATTGATGAAATGTTTCATGAACGGATATTAAATGGTTCATTTCTTTACACCAACATATAAGAAAACTGGACCACTAAAAATCATTGAACATAAACATCAGAGGATAGTTAAGAGGGGAAAATAGATCGTTGACCAAAAAATTTACCTGGATTAGTGGAAGTAGAGGGAGAAACCGCATAAACTCTAGTTTTATGCCGATGATGGCGATGCCTACGCATAATATCAGTACGACTAGTAACGGGGCCTAAGATATAATTGCGTATCAGATTATCAGAAACACACCAATATGATTCTACTAGAGGTCAAATATAGTGAACATCATCGATACCTAGTGACACTGGAGATGGAGCTGGGGCAGCTGATAAATATTTATTATGTTGCCTTCGGGTTGTGAGAAATGAACTAAAAAGTTCACCAAGCGATCCTGCACTCACTGCAAGGAGCAATGACATCCTATATCAGTAATATTCATGTATACTCCCGAAGACCACCATAGGATAATACAGACCGCATAAAAGAAATAAAAGGAGATTCAATTACAGATTTATCTCACAAAGTCACACCGCAGTCAATTTATCTACATAACTACAATCAATGTGTTACGGGAGA
>CACSLK010024540.1:17916376-17938966 GCA_902706635.1 Striga hermonthica | reverse complement strand
TACTAATTGTTTTCTTAAAATTTAAAATTAATGAAAAAGTAGTTTGAAAATTTAAATACCTTTTATAAGAATATATATATATTATTATATATTTATTATGATACTTTTTATTTGTGTGACTTACTTGTATTATATTATACTAATTTTTTAACTTACAATATATAACTACATTAAATATAAATATATCAATTGAGAAATAAAAATGATTAATTTGATATATTATATATGTAAAACTGATAAGAAATACAAAAGTTAATCAACTTTTAAAATACATTTATAATTCAATAGCTTATTGAAGGAAACAAATCAAAATTTAAGGATATATTAGTCATTTAGTGTTTCACTATGTAAAATTACAAATAATTAAAGAGTTATATTAGTAAAAGTGATATTAAAATACCTAAGTTAGCTAAATAATATTTATGGAATACCCGAACCTAGATTATTAATTATTAATATATCAATATTATTTTTCCAAACCTAATTACGAAGAATGATTCTTCGCCAAATAGAATTACGAAGCACCAGAAGCAGCCACGTAGGCTCAGCGCATTCGGAAATTATATATAGGGAGGATATATATATATATAATTTGGAGCAACAAAGCATAAATTATATTACCTAGCATTTAATTATATTATCCATCCAAAATTTGAGCATTTAATTATATTATCCCTCCAAAATTTGAGCGTTTAATTTTATTATCCCTTCAAAATTTCCAGCATTTAATCATATATCCTATTATGTTGAAACAATTATCTCTTATTTATGAATTAAATTACAACCTCAAATCATGCACTTTATTTGAATTATTGGACATAAAACGTGTATGCATTGATATATAATCATTGTAGTTGCAAATAATAAAAAAATTAATTAAATTACAAAATTACGTATTTAAATTGAAATTTGTTGCTATTGTACCTGCAAAATAACAGTAAATAAATTAACAAAGAAAATATTAGCTATTATTATTAAATGTCATACTATCACTTTAAATAACGATTATTATAAAATGTGATATCATTAAACAAAAGCAACAAATAACAAAAAATTGAAAAAAAAATTACCCTAATTTGTAATATACATCACAGTATCATAACATCATGCTATAATCATACAATTAATTTTATATACATGTGGGTGGAGAAATCATCATTATATATATTTAATTTATTTTCTTTGTTCTAATGTCTTAAATAATTAAAAAACGTGTGAATTAATTCTTCATAATCTAATTTACTTTATTCCTAAAGCTGAAATATAATTCCTATTTGTTTTTAAATTTTTTTGCAAAAACACATAATACTCCTAAAAATTAAAATCTACTATCAAACATCTCTGAATGTTGTATTCAAAATCTTCTATCAAACACATAATCTCGGTGTCCTATGCTATGACGATCAACAAGAGCCAAGACCAGTCTCTCTCACACGTCGGTTTAGTCTTAAAGAAACCTGTTTTCAGTCATGGACAATTGTACGTGACTCTTTCTAAAATCACAAATCGGAAGGGTTTGAAGATAATGATATGTGGTGATGGTGATTCCGACGATAGAAAAACCTTGAGTGCTGTATACAAAAAAGTGTTTAATAATATTTAGGATCATTTTCTTAATTCATATTTTTTTTAATTAAATCATGATTTTGTATTTTTTTATATGCGTAACTCTTCTAATTATTCTCCTCTGTGCAAATGCACGGGTTAATTACTAGTTATTTATATTTTATTAGTATAATTAAATAATATCAATCAATCATTCTTACACACAGGGGCGGAGCCACCCTAAGGCTAGAGTGGGCTCCAGCCCTATGTAATTTTTTGCTAACCTTATTTTTTAAAAATTTTTATACATAGACTCATTAGCCCCATATAATTTTTTATATAGCCTCATTTAATTTTATCTGACAACAATGGTGGAAAAATAATGATTGTAGTGACGGAACAAAAAATAATCCTTTATTGTCAAATGACAATAGTTACTTTATTAGATTTTTATCAATTGAGTTTATAATGTGGCCCAACACACTCATTTAATGGGTTGACTTGACAAATATCAAATGAGCTGGATAATTAAGCTTGAAAAATTCACATATGTGGACTCTATGGAAGAAATATTTACATATATATATGTGCAGTAGAAATTTTAATCAAAAGAGAACTTAAATGTGATTTTTATTTCACATCTACGATAATACCTTATCTCATAATACTTTCTCTCTTCTGCTGATCGGTTTCTCTCTCAATATATTGAAGTTTGAACATACAATCAATTTCGGTGTAAACTATGCAAATAAAACATAAATTCGAAAAAAAAACAAATATGATACCTACAATTCATGGTTACGAATTCATTTCAAACGGGATTTTCTGTTCATCGACCTCGTTCAATTGGAAAAAAAATCGTCCATCTAGCTGAAAAAAACACCGATCGGGCTGGGAAATAAAATAGTCAGGCTGAGAAAAGAAAATAATTGTTGTTCGTGAAATTTTCACTGATATATATATACTATATATATACATCAGATAAACATGTACTGACATACTCAAAACATATATAGATAGATAGAACATATACATTAGACAGATTATAGTTATGGTAAATATATGCATTAGGTAAACAAATATGACAAACTTAGATAATGACTGCAAAATCTAAAAAAATACGTCTAGTTATACATAAGATAATCAACATATAAACATTCTTAAAACAAGCAAAATAAAAAAAGATATGTTTAGTTATACTTAAGATAATCAATATATAAATATTCATGAAACAAGATAAACATAATATACTTTGACATTAAAAAACAAAGATTCTTAAAAAAAGATGACATATTGAAATAACATTAAATTAATTTACATAAACGAGATATAATCAACCTAAGTCACATACATATGTCCGAGCCCATCTCACTATCATCATTTGAGATGTATGCACCCACTTCACTTGAATGTTCTTCTTCCTCTTTATCAATTATAAAATCCAAGTCAAATTCTTGTTGGTTCTTTAGAAAATCAACAATTTGTGCTTTACCCTTGTTGTCGTCGGGCCTTTTTTGTTTTTGTTTAATCTTTCTTCATATTCACTAATGACAGATTTTGACTCGGTTTTTCTTTGCTTGGCCATTGAATATTTTGTGACAGAAGAGGTTTTTTTGTTTTATGTTTAGGGAAAGTTTTTTTTTTTTTTTTCTTTCTTGTAAAGAGGATACACGAGAGCATATGGAGAGAAAATCAATTTTTATTTTCTTGATTTACGGTTTCATATGGAAGGAAGGGGATTCGGTCTTCCCGATAATCATGGAAGAGGATAACCATCATTAAGTAGTGGGTAGTTGTTACCTTTATGAAAATTAAAACTTCCCTTAAATAAATAAAAAAATCGTATTTATGATTAAACTTAATGAATTTGTATTATTAATATTATTTAACAAAGTAACAGTAAAGTTTGTATTTTCTCATTAAGCTTGACAAAGACTTCTACAACGGGCTATTTAATTGGGTTCGTCTCATTCTACAGTCCGTTATCCATTTTTTTATTTTTTTTTGTTGATTTCGCCTCCAATAATTAATTCGGCATCATTTCCTAAACAAAAAGAAAACTCGTACAAAGTTGATTGCAAACATGTTCGACTCTATTTGTTTGATCGACAAGTTCGATTAGTTATTTGAGTTTGACTTGTTTAAATATATAAGTGATTCGAGATTGAGTTTTCCCTATTCAAACCGACCTATTTAACAGATAATTTGTTTCTAATCATAACCAAAACCGGTTACAGGTCGAAACCGTCGATATCGGGCCGAGAATTAGAGGACCCTGAACCGGCACGAACATATGTACTTGTCGGTTCATTAACTGTCGGTTATTGGTCGTCCGGTTCATAAAAATATTAATGTAATATTTAAAAGAAAAGGTCGAACCTCGGGTTCTGGTTCCAATTCAGAACCGAAACTGCATGTTCAAAATGTATAAACTATAAAGTATTGTACATGAACCGAACTGGTCAAAACCACGGGCCATTGACCGAACTGGTCAAAACCACGGACCAATTCAAGACCTATGGTCAATGGACCGGTTTGTGTCGGTTCGGGCCGAACCGATAGGCTGGGTCGGCCCATGACCATGTCTACAAGGTTCCAATAATAGCTACAATAATATGCAGCTCCTAGTTAAAAAAATTCCTCGCTACGCCTTGCTTACACATCATATTAACTTTAATTCAATATTCATCCATCATACAATTTTCACTAACAATCACTTCAAATTATTTATCTCATACTTTTGCAACAAATCATTTTTTTTTTATTTAAAATAATATTGAAGATAAACTCAAAATTTCACTAACTAATCATATCATATTGTTCAAAATTAACTATGATTAACAACAAAACTCGTTTTGAGCGGATATATTTGTATCCAAGCACGCCCTAAGACTCTCTCTTCCTCCTCCCATCCCCCCCCCCCAAGCACCTCCCGTAAGAGAACCTTCAGTCTCAAATCGTCGCATGTTCTCAGTCGGGATTTCTGCACGGCCCCAGCATCGGCATCACCGGACGATGCAGCTCATCCCTCCATGTGTCGCGGCTCTCTCCCGAGTTTGCCGCACACATAAGTCGTTCCGACATGGTGAGGGTTTTGGTGATGCCGAGTTGCGATGAGATGCGGGCCTTTACGACTCCTATTGAGGCTGAGGTATGGTTTCCCTTCCCCTTTGCTCGTCTCCCAAATTTTTTTGAAGGTCGGCGGTTAGAGATGTTAAACGGTTCTTGGCCCGACGGGCCGGCCCGTTTAGCCCGAAAAAAAACAGGGTTAGGGCTTTTTTTTAGTAGCCCGTTTAAATCAGGGCTTTTTAGGCCCGGACCGTTTAATTCCGAAGCCCGCTAGGGCTAGCCCGTTTAATTTGTATATTACAACTTCACTATTCTACTTTATATAACTATGAGTTGTAGCGAGTTATTATGATTTTGAAAGATAATTATTAATTATTTTGTTATTCTACTTCACACCAAATTATTTAAGCCAATTAGAACAGCTAATAGAAAATACATGAGGCAAAGACCTAACACATAGAACATAGTGATAGAATATAAATTCAACACTAAGATACAATATCGTGAAAATTTCCAAAGCGTAGAAAAATAAGAAGTAAAATGGTAACTATAAATAATAGTTCGAACATTTATTTTTTATTTTGAGAAAAAACATGTCACTTAAGAGTTTGTAATGGGTGTTCATACATGAAATGTAGTTGTATATATATCGAGCGCTAAATACTAAATGGCCATTGAAAACAATCGTGAACTAGCCGTTGTAATTTTTTATTTATATGTTATTTTATATATTATTATTATTATAGCCCGTTTAGCCCGTTTAGCCCAAAGCCCGCTAGGGTTAGGGTTAGGTCCTTTTATTGGTAGCCCGTTTAAAACTGGGCTTTTTAGGCCCGGATCATTTAGTCCGAAGCCCGTTAGGGCTAACCCGAAACCGCCAGGGAAGCCCGTTTAACATCTCTATCGGCGGTGGTTTTCTTATGCGGTTAGTGGATGGACGGCGACTTCTGTTGTCTGATGGGCTTGCGTGCATTGTAGGTTGGTTGGTGTGAGAGGTATTGTCCTCCGATCTCCGATCCGGAGGTGGTTCGTCTAAGAGAAGATTTGGGTCGTCTAGTGTGGTTCCAACTAACTGTGGCTAAACTATAGTTTCTAGTTCGGTACTCGGGGGCCTAGGCTTGTAAACAAATATTTTTTTTATTCGATTTCATAATCATGATTCGAATTTGAATTCTAATACAATAATGTTTTATATTCGAATGTTAAACGAATTCGAATTTATAGATATTCGATTCGAAATTATCAAATATTCGATTCGTTAACGATAATTATATAATTAAATTATATATAGTATAAAATTTATTTAAATATATTATATACAATGCTATATACATAATATTTTTACGACAAAAAAGGAAAAAAAATCCCAAATAACAATTTGCCCTAAAAACATCTCAAATTGGATAGGAAAAACATAAACAATATTTTTGTAGTTATAATCTTTTTTAATTAAAATATTTTTCTGAAAATGAATTTTGAATCGACTCGAATATTTTAGAATATTCAAAACGATCAAATAAGAATCAAGAAATAAGTCCTTTTTCAAATCGAATACGAATTCGAATCTTTGAATATTTTGACGAATCCGAATCGATATCTTAGTATGCACTTTGATTTGATTCGTTTACAACCTTACTCAGGCCAGAGTTTTATCCTGTTGGGTGGTTGTCTCCGGGAGTCGAGTCGTGGTGTGTGCGGCTTGTTTGCTGGTTGAGATGAGAATGTTATTCTATTGTCTAGTGCTTGCATTGGTGTTTTTAATTGTTCTGTTAGTGTGTGTTTTTATTATGATTCGTAGTAGGTTAGTCTCCTCTTGTAGGAGCAATATTCTTCAGTGGTGGGAGTTTTTAGTTTGTTAGTTTTGTGGGTGAGTTACTGTAGTCCCGTAGTTGTCGGGGATCCTCCCAAGATTCAACTAGATGAATGTTTGGCTTATTATAGTTGTCTAGTTGTAATTATGTGTTTTTAATTTACGAAATCTATCATTTTCAATATATATATATATATATATATTTATATTTAAATTATTGATAGTAAAATGTTAAATTATCTAATTGGATGAATTGTAAATTTTAATTGAAAAATATATAATAATTATTTATTTTATAGTTTAATTGTGTTGATGTGGTGACGGAGAAAAATATAAAATAGATGAAAATATATATATTTTTTGTAAAAAAAGATAATGTATAATATATAGATAATAATAATTACTTACCAAACACAATAGCAAAAAAATATGTCATAATTTAATGCAGCCCATAAATCGTAAGTTTTATTATTTTCTTTCTTTTTTCTTTTAGAAACCACATAAAATTAAAGGATATTTCGGGCTTTAGTTCATTTTATTATTTAAAAATTCTGGCTAAGATATATAAAGTATGCATGTTTTTATTTATTTATTTTTCTTAGAAACAACGAACAACATTAAGATCTGGCCTTTATATTTAAGAAATCTCAAATTCAAAAGGTATCAAAAGTTTTAGAATCTCGGTCTTCATATTTGTGTGTTTTCAAAAAAAATACTAAACATCAAAAATATTCTTTAAATATTATTTATCTTACAAATTATGAAAATTTATTTATTTGGAACATGTGATAATAAACTTAGTAAAATTTATCAATCTTTGTTTACCAATCTATTGCTTTTGTTAAACTCGGTTTTCAAAAGATAAATTAATTTCCAAAATCTCGGTTCGATAGTTCTGCATTTCAAAAAAAAAAGTAATGATATATATAATTTATTAATAGTACACGATTTTAAAAACTCCATTATAAACTGTTATTGATGTCCAAATCATTTTATAACTGCGACCGACTTTGTTAAATATCCACGAAAATATGGTAAAACAAAATGAGACAATCAACTTTATATGGAAATAAAATAAAATCACTAGGAAGTTCACTAAGAATGAACATATATAATTAGTAATTTGAATATTACATAGATCTCAAAATTAATACCAACGTGGTGTTGATACCCAATTTGATCACGGCTAATAGAAGAGTGACACCTGCCAAAGCAAACGGGGGCTCAAAATGGCTTAATATGCTCAAAAAATGGATTTATAAACTACAAATTTTTCTAAGTCTGGAAAAAGTACGAACATAAAATATTCCGGACCGAACAGACCTCAAAGGACGAACATGTCCACAAAGTATGAACATAAAATCTCTCTGACCGAACATGTTCTCAAACAACGAACATGTCCACAAAGTACGAGGAAATATTGGGACCGAACAGGCCCTCAAAGGCCGAATAGGAGCTCAAAGTACGAATATGATATATTTCGGACCGAACAGGTCCTCAAAGGACGAACAGGAGCTCAAAATACGAATAGAAAATATTTCGAACCGAACAAGTCCTCAATTGATGAACAGACCCATGAATTCATATTTTGGCTGGAATGTGGAATTGCTGGCTGTGGACATCCATTACTTATCTATGGAATTCATATTGTTTCCTTTCTTCCGAGTCTATAGGCTTTTGTCTTTTCTGGTTCTTGTCCTAGTGGTCTCTCAGGTTTTTTAGTTGTTGCTTTTCTGTTTAAGGTCATTTTGGTGCTAGCCTTTTGAATGTTTTCTTTCGTTTTTCTTATAGGTTTTTGTCTGGAATTTTTGTTTGTTTTTCTTGTAGTGTTGTCTAATTTGGGAGTTAGACCTTGTTCCTCATGTAGGGAGTTCTTCATGGAGTTTTCCCATTGTCTTGTAGTCCCTTGGCTACTCGGTTTGTACACGGGTGATTTAGTGCTATATAATTTGATGTTTGATAAAAGAAAATCCATTTTAGTCCATCCACATAGTCACATGTAGAGGTGGCCAGTCAACGGGTCGTGACCCAGCCCGACCCGCCAAGCCGGCAGCCTCCAATGCGTGATCTTTAACCGGCTCGCCAAAACCCAAGGGCCGGTCCATGCAACCGGCCCAGTCCCAGCCTGGTCTCGGCCCAGTCCCGGCCCGGTCTCGGCCCTACCGGCCCGGGACAAAAGAAAAAGGAGGACCCGAACACGGCTCGTAAAACCATAGTGTCGGTTCTCGGAACCTGCAACCTACGGGCTGATTGCGGGCCGGACCGGCTCGTGGTCATGTCTAGTCACATGGATGAACACAAATGAAATTTTAATATATTATCAACATATGACCACTAAGGTCCATTTATTATTGCCCTATCAAGGGTTGCGATGCTTTTGGCTATGCATGTTTAAAATACAATAAGTTGACCAGTCAAAAGCTTACAATTAAAGCATTTCTACTTTTTTAAAGTGGTTTACTTTGAACGGGCGGTTGACCGATCAATTTTCCCTTGACTTTGACTGCCACACAGATTTTTTGCCCCAAACAAGCTAAAAAAATAAAAACGTACATCTAAATTCCAAACCCACACCATGCACATTTTTAAAAAACACACACAAAAATAGAGTAGAAAAATATAAATAGTGATTTAACTTAAATAAAACGTGAAAATAAATGAAGAGACCCTTTTCATGGCAACATCTCAAAAAAACTACAATTAAAGGAAAAAAAAAAAAAAAAAACCACTACAATAACCACATCACAAATTATTATTGAGTCAACTTAGTTATTTCTTTGATTTGCTAAGTTACGCAATATTATACTTTTATTTATGTATTTTTCTCATAAATTAACTTTTTAATTTAAAAAAAATATATATCTATTAAAAATGTTAGTTTGAGTAACAATTGCCTTATTACAATGGGAATTGCTACAGTCCCGTTACGGAACCATTTCGTTAGAATTTGTAACCGTCGTGGATAGTTAATCTAACGGTTAAAAAAACCGACGGAATGATAGTATAATCACCCTATTACAATAAACAAACTGATAAAATGAAGATAATAATATAAAGATAAAAATGCATTTTAACCAATAACTATTCATCATGAAAAGGACAAAAAACTATATATTAAAAGAAGATTATTAGACTAATAACTACATAATTTTTTCCCTTTCCATCCTCTTGAGATGGCATTCATCTTGAATTAATTTGAAAGACACAATTAAAATGAACTATATATATATGAAGATGATGATGATTATGAAGAAGATGAAGAAGAAGAAGAAGAAGAATCAAACTTATAGTGTTTGTCAACAGTAATAGAGACATCCCAAGTGCAGCTAAGCCCCTTTGGAATGACCACAAGATCCCCAGCTCCAAACTCCACACTTTCACCTGCCTCTTCTTGATTTCTTGGCTCAACTTTCACCTTACCTCTCACTAAGTAACATGTCTCTTCTGCATCATATTTGAACTGGTATTTACCTGGTGGGCACCCCCATCTTCACACACACACACACACACACACAAAGGAAAATAAATTAATAATTGATTAATAAACACACAAACAATTGGGTGTGTGTGTGTGTGTGTGTGAAATGAAATCTATGAGGGATAAATTGTGTGGAGTAAAAAAAAAAATTTACTTGGGCCAAGATTTGATGCCAAGTTGAGACAGTTGAGACTGTGAAGGGTTTTTCTGAACTGTGATTTTGAGGTTATTTGGTGGGTTTGAGGATTCTGCTGCCATATATGAAATTTTTGATGTGATGATAAAGGTTTGATTTGCAAATAAAGATTAGTTGGGGGGTTAAATTTTCTTGACTTGGGGTAAAAATGGTGGAGTTGATGATATATATATGATGAAAGTGCAGATTTTTTTCTTCTTCTTCTTCTTTATTTTTTATTGTATATTGGGGTGTGTGTGTGGTGAGATGGGAGGAGAAGAAGTATAAAAGTTTTGAGTATTAAATATATTTTGCAAATTTTTTATTTAATTGTGTGTGTGTGTGTGTGCATACACTATATATTAATTAGACACGGCCAAAAATATCCTTTGGCCGGTCACATCAAATAAACTACTACCCCTTTGCTTGCATTCTTGTCAACTTAATTTAATGGATTTTAGTATGTGTTTTTCTAGTACAAATCCCTTGTATATTATATAGAGGGGAATGATAGATTCCGTCACCGTTTGTTACCGTAAATTATTCACACAACGTAATTACATGTGTATCTAATGATGAAAATCACTTACGGAATCATCCCGTAACAGGATCTTACCATTTTTTTATATAGAGAGTTGATTAAAAAAATTGCACTTTCATTTATATAAAAAAAAAGAGAAGTTTTTTTGTTAAAATTAATATATTTTTTTTTGTTACCTTTACAATATTATTTCATTTAAAACGATATTTGTCATTACTATGACTCGATCGTCGTCTTATATTATTATAATTTCTCTAACTCATATCATGATAACTTCATACATGAATTTATTTGATTGATAAATAATTTGTTATTTTTTTTTATAATATTGCTAAAAAATTTAGTTTTATCGGAAAGATAAAAATAATTATTTATTTTATCTGTGTGATATGAATGTCAAATTGAAGTTCGTCAAGATATAAAAATCGATATTAGATACAAAAATTATTAACTTACAATACATTTGTACTTTAAGTTTATAGAGTGTCTTATAATTTTAAATGTATGGATTAAAGCATATATATAAATGGACTACTCCGAATCAACATAAACTGACACATAGGACTATGAATCACCAGACTTATGACAATTAGAATTACATAGCACTAGAAGTTGGTACATTGACCGAAAAACTCTGCTGTAATATATATAGAGAGGATATGTATAATAAAATAAATAAACAATAGAAGTAATAATAATAACTTTGGATTTTAGAAACATCAAACCTATAATATTAATTTATGAAAATTATTAAAAAGTACACTAACCACTGCGGGTAAGATAAAGGTTGGATTAGTTAGATTTATTACAGATAAAATTAGCCCAAAAATTGAGTTCGTGCATATAATTTCAAACGGAATATTGATGAGTAAATGAATTTTTATTGGACTAAGGATGCTAGAGGGCATCGAAATTATGTCGAACATAGAACAACTCAAATTATTTTGGACGAAAGATGCTTTTTTTTTTTTTATTAGAAGCCAATATAATTGATAAAAATAAAGTTGTGTTTTCTAAATTTAATTCCCCTCTCGGACTATCCTCCCTATATATAATTTCAGAATGCGTTGAGCCTACGTGGCTGCTTCTGGTGGTTCAAAATCTTACTTGGCGAAGAATCATGCTTCGTAATTAGGTTTGGACAAATAATATTGTATATTAATAATTAATAATTTAGGTTCGGACATTCCATAAATATTATTTAGCTAACTTAGGTATTTTAATATCACTTGTACTAATATAACCCTTTAATTATTTATAATTTTGTATAGTGAGGCACTAATTGACTAATATATCCCTGACTTTGATTTGTTTCCTTCAATTAACTATTGAATTATAAATGTATTTTAAAAGTTGATAACTTTTGTACTTCTTTTCGGTTTACACATATTATATATCAAATTAATCATCTTTTGATGATCTTCGATTTGACTGGACTAGATCTTTTACAGTTGACTGGACTAATGATTGTACCTTAAGTGAAATTATAAGGGAAAATGTTTTCATAATTAATTATATTTTATTTTTGTAAAAAAAATAAATTAGCTTTTTTAGAAAAATCTAAAACAACCCTTTTGTCCCTATTTTCGGTAAAGATAATAAATCCATGAAATAAAAACATATATACTGTATAAATTTTATTCTTCTATTTATATATAATATAATTTTTATGTGTTGAAAATGGAGATAAAACCTTACCCGGATAGATTTACAAGGGGCCCCGACTGTTGAAGTGTTAATAATAATGCAAACTACAAAGGACAACTTGTGGATAAGATTCCACCGGTCAAAAGGTTGACTGCTTTCAGCATTGCAATTCACACGTGGCGAGATTCGGATGGCTGTTGCCTAGTGAGGGTGTTTGACTAGCTCTTCACAATATACCATTTTTGTTTTTTTACATGAGCATGCCCTTTACCAATAAGGGTTGCTTAAGCAATATTTCGGGTTCGAGTCATTGTAAATGCAGAAAACTCTTATTGAGAGACTTAGTCACTACTGTTAGGTGTGTGACTCGGGTTGACCAACAGATTAGTCGGAACATAATTCCAAATACCGTAGCTGGCTATAAAAAAAAAATAAGCATGCAATTTTGTAATGATTATGTTTGGGATTGTAGACAAATAAATTTTGTGATAGTGATTAGGTAAAGGTTTATTTACAAATAATTAAGTTTTTTATATTTTTCTAATTAATCATTTTTAATTTTAAAAAAGTTGATTTGGTTAATTTTTAGAAGAATATTTAAAATAATACTTAAAATAAAATAATGAAAGTTGATTTGTTGCAAAATTAGAAGAGGAATTTGTTGGATGTTGTATGTAGTTGAAATTATGTAAGCTGATGAATAGTGAATTAAAGTTGAAGTGATTTGTAAGTATGATTGACTGATCTCATTTAATTATATTGATAATATTGATGATAATAGGATTGAATTAAAATTGAGTTAAATTTTGACTTTATATTGAATTTTTTGTTGGTAAATTAAAAAAACAGACAAACCCTAAAGGTGCTAAAAAGAAATCCTCATTTTTTATTGTAGCAGTAAATCCTTAATTTCCCTCGGCTGTAAACCTGACTTACTTTGTATGCCTCATCACCGGCGGGAGTCCTGAACACCGTCGATGTCTCACGAGCGCCTAGGATGGCTCCGGGACTGCCTCTCTTTTATTGGTAGGTCGGTGTTTCCCCATGCATGGTCTCACCTTCGATTTCTTCCGATTGCCATGGTGGGTGCGAGTGTCCAAAGGTTTGTTGGGGTTTTGCGACGACGGGCCTCAATTGTCGCTGTGTGAGGGTCGGTGATGAGGTGCTTGGTCATCCCTTTTTTTTTCCGGCATGACGGATCCCTCAAGCGAGTGCGGTGCTTCAGTGTTGCAAGTTTCAGTGTATGCGTGGGGAGGGTTGTGGTGCGGGTCCCCAGGGTTGGTTTAGTGTTGAACTATTGAGAGGACCCTGAATAGACATTAAGGGTTTTTATGGATCCTGTGTGTTGAGCCATGGTCCGAGAGCTTTTCTCTTGGTCGTTCGTTTTGAGTGTTGGCTCGTATGGTGGTGGTACAAGGTTGTTTTCTTGTAGGTGGGGAGGACTCTTAGTCTAGTTATTAGTTTTTTCTTTTCTTTTCTTTTTCTTCTATGGTTTGTGTTTTTTCTATGTTTTCGTGTTTATTCTCTTCGTGGGAGAACTTATTCTTCACTTGTCGGAGTTTTGCAGCTTTTATATATGTGTTATGTCTGTGTCTATTTTGTGGTTTTTAGGCTACCGGTGGTGTAGACTTCAAATTTTAATTCCGGTGTGTGGCAGGTTCGTTTGACTAGTAAGCCGCTTGTCATTATGTGTATTGGTAATGAAGTCTATCTTTTTGAAAAAAAAAAATACAAATAAACTTTGTGCTAGTTAAATGGTGACAACTGTAAAATTTCATGTTAAATTAATTTATTAGTTTTTATTGTATTTATGGGTTTATTCAAATTTAATTCCTAAAATTAATAGTTAATTTATAGATAACTTAAAATATATATTTTTGGTCAATAAGGAATGCATATATATATATTGACAGCCAATTAAATAATGCAATAAGACCGAAAGTTCAAGTTGAAGTTAAGAATTTCTAGTAGGGCTGAGCATGAGACTCGAAAAACTTTAAACCGTTTCACAAACCGAACTGATATCACTCCAAACCAAAAATAATCGTTGACCATTTGACTTTCTTCGAACGGGGCCGAATCGAAAAAATAATTAGTACAGAGATTTCTCAAATATATGTATTGAGAACCGAACCGAACTATCTCATACCGTACAAAACCAAAAAAACAGGAATTAAGAACTGAATTATAACATGAGATGTGTGTTATTAATATATTTTATGTCAACTTTGATCCTATATAATTCGAATTTTTTTATATGCAAATAAAATGTAGTAATAATAATTAAGTTTCACTTAAATTTCATGCTTAGTAATATTTGATCTCCAAGTGAATTTTTTCTATTATAAAAAAAATATTTAAAATGGTTTGAAAGGTTAAAGAAATATTTTAAATTTTAAATTTTTATTATTTGTTGCAAAAATTTAATCTTAACTAAATTTAGATTTACTTCTCAAGTTGATTTCAAAATAAAATCTTGAAGCTGATGAAGTATTGATGAATATTGGATTTTTTTTTAAAAAAATAAAAAAACATATAAAAACTTAAATATAACTAGGTAGTCATTCAAGAAAAAATTGAAAAATAGTTAGAAATCTTTAAGGATCCGAACGGAACAAAAAACCGAACCGTTTTGATAGTCCCGAATAGCGAATCAAACCAAACGGAAAAATGAAATTTTCGAACTGAACCATTCTGATTTTTTGGTAAGATTCCAGAGATCGAAATTTAGTGATCTCCGAATTTCCCTACGGTTATGAAGATTTTGCAATCTCCGAAACGTACCGACCCATACTCACCTTAATTTCTAGCAAGAATGCATGAACAATTCTCTCTACTCAACCAAGTTAAGTGTTGTAGTCTTTTTTTTTTTTTTTTACCCGAGTTAATCCAAATGAATCAATTTGCAGGTTGTATCTGAAGGAAGGCCAGCCGGATCTTTCACACGTGTATTCTGACAAAAAAAAAAGTGCGTAAATCAAATCCTAAGCACTCTAATTTAAATTAGTTGGAGTTTGTTTTAACATCTACAGGTCAAAAAAATTTAAACACAGAATCTTCAAATTTGAAATGAGAGTTAGATATTGATAAAAGGGTTAAGGAGCCGGATATAATAGTTTCTAGTTCCAAAAGCAAATATCAAACAATTGATTATTCGGTTAAAATTTTCGACTAGCCTATATGTTTAGAGATTTATCCTCAATAACCTTTCATAACAAGAGAACAAACATAAATGGAAAATTGCTGAAACAAACAAATAACACTAGAAAATACAATTACGAACGCAGCTTTGCTATGGAGCCATCGGATGACATGACTTTTGGAGCAATGCACATATATTCACAATAGTGTATTGACACGTGTCCTACAATAAATACACTTTGGACATGTGTTAATACATTAAGTGATGGATGACTCCATAAGAAAACCATCCAATGGCTTCATATAGAATTTCTGGAATGAACAAGCTTCTATACGAACCCGGTTCGAACAACTCCTCCCCTTTCAGTTCTAGAGTTATCAAACTAGATTAGACGGTGATCAATCAACTAACCCTAGAAATCAAGCAACTCGAATAAGAACAATTCAAGAGCATGATAATCACGAGAACTAGAACAATTATTCCCTATCTTTAGCAATTGAATTTTGCTCTTCATCTCTAATTCAATCATAACAATCATATCAATCATATAATTCACATTCATGCACAAATGAAAATGCAAACTTAAATACAAAGCTGAGTTATAATTTGAAATTACAAACCAAGGATGATGCGGGCACGACAGGTCCTCAGTCACGAACATGATGCCCTTGTTGGCGTGAGAGCCTCAGCAGCGCAGTAGTGCGTGGGGTCACTCATGGGCGCGACGCTCGCGCTCGAGGTCCCTCACTGGTACGATCCAGTGCTTGGTGTCCCAGTTGGTCTCAAAGGTCTTGACTTGTGTTCCTCGGGTTCTGATCGATGTGAGGGTTCACTCATCTCGGCATTCGACGACAGTTTGTGAATGACAACCACACCGATAACTGATACGTGAACTGGTGCATGCCTCTGTCATAGAACTTATCTCAAGGATTGATCGACCTCTCATCTGATCGAAAACCTGAATCTGTATACCTTCACCAAAAAAAAAAAGAAAAGAAAAACGATAGAACAATGAAAGAAAATACAAAAAATATAAAATTAATAACATGAAACGCACGAAACTTGACTATGTGGATCGAATTTGCTAAGAAAAATATCTAAAGTAAGGGAAAAAGGTTGGCAAACAAATAAAATCAAAATAATAACAAAAATAAGATAAACAACTCCGCCACACTAAGACCATTTGTTTGTCCCGAACAAAAATAAAATAAATAAAATCAAGAATCGAGCGTGAAGAACGATTTTAACAAGAAATGTTTCAAATCGTTCAACTTAATCTTGATCGAGATGAATTCCAACAACGACAAGTACATATGCATCAACCGATAACTTGAATAAATACCTTGACATGACACACTCTCAAGCATGGGTACCTATGGAGGCCTCACTCGATTTCTTATCGGTCGAAAAAGATTCCTCCCTCGATATGTCTTCTTCTCTTTAGTGTCTGATTTTGAATGAGGGAACCCCTGGCCGGGGGTCCCGAATGAAACACTGTAGCGAATTGAGTCATGGGATGGCTCATGAGCGGCTACTCCTTAGGGTATGAGTGACATGAAGGGAATAGAAGCCTACCCCAGACCGTCGCCATAGTCTCACATATCATCTAATTTCTACTAAAAAATAATTAAAATTCTTAAACTGTGAATTGACAGGACTTTCTAGATTGCAACGTAGGCTCTTTGGATCGGACGGGGTAAATATAGGCTAAGTGACAAAAATATATGAAAATTTTGGCTTCACTTACTCAATCTAATCATATTAAAATCCAGTATGGTTCGCACCTCCGCCCCAAAGTACCAAAGTATTCCCCCGAAACGTAGTACTTGACCGATGTTTTCTCTCTTTTATTTTTTTAATATTTATACGTAATTGAAAGCTATTTATTTATTTATTTTTCAAACGAGAACATTATATATCCCACGAACTCTTTCCATCTTTACCTCCACCTTTTTTTTAAAAAAAAAAAAAAATCAAGCATCCAACGTTAATCCTCCAATTTCCAAACCACAATGTGACCATCACATATTGTTAGATAAAATGTGGTTATTATATTGTTATACAAGGTTAACAACTCCTTTGGTTTATATGGCATTTGAACCTAAATATGCTCCAATACTCGCACATTTTGTCTACCTCTGGTTTTGTTACAGTCACGCACCCTGTTGGAAGTATGATTTTATTTGTTATTTAAAATATAAACATTGTAAAGGTTAATTTGAGTCACACCGTTCAGTGTAGTTTTAAGAAAAGAGACCCACTAAAGAGCAATCTAGAAAAGAAATTTAACAAAAGAGGCGTTTGCTCATACTTGCGCAACTTTAAATAAATATGTGCATGCAACGGAGCAACAAGCAAAGCTAAAGTATAATCAGTGTAATAATCGAATAATCACGAGCATTTGTTCTGATATAACACCCATGACAGCACGGTGAACTGGCCTAAGTGGTTAGATCGGTTATGACTGGTTCAAGGGAGTTTCAGCTTGATGTTAAGTCTCAACTTCATCAAGGAGCTTGGTAGAGCAGTCTAATGTATGGGTCGACCTAAACGAAGGGATCAGGAGCGAAGCACTTTGTGGAGTTCGGATAAATGAGGGGTTTGTATGAGGTCACACAAGTAGAGGTCATATATTCGACCTAGTAAAGAGTCTATGGTGGATGGGTCATAAGGTCGTTGGGACTATTTGAGGATATGAGAGCCGTGCAATAAGAGGAAAATAATCTTGTTAAGGATAGTAATTAACTAGTGTTCTAATTAACTAGAAGACCTTAGTTGCTCTAGTACCATGAATGAGAAAACAAATCTATACATACGCACTTTTACTGAATTTATTTTTCGAAAACTCTAACACGCTTTTCAGAATAATATTTCATCTTTTAATAGAATCAAATTTCGATATTACTTCGCACTCTAAAATCTTTTCTAATTCATTAATTTAGCAATTTTTAATTTTTGTCCCTCATGTGCACTAACAATTTTCCAATGTGAGCATATACGATTCGCTTACTAGTCTTCCAGTTAGATACGAACAATTACGACTTATATAGTACTAACGTACATGTTAGTTAAAACAAATTTAAAACTTGAATTCGGCCGACTGTTTTGTGCATGATCGAGAACAAACTAGTGTATTGAATATAAAAATTGAAATGGAGCATAAAGATCCCGCGTGAATGCCCAAAAGATATTCTGTACTCCTAAAATCAAGGTGAACTAAAAAGTAAAAACACAACACCAACGGAGACAAAAGTGCCATGATCTATTTGCCTTCTTGCTTTATTTGTCAAACAAAAATAAGAAATGGACTCAAGAAAATGACAAAAAAGTGATGAAAATTACAAAAATGTTATTTCTTCTCCCGCCCCATACAAACTGAGCCACAGTTAATGACATGCATTTTTTCTGTTAATAACTGTTCACTTGTTAGTTTTTTGACTGGACGAACTCAACACATTTTAAAATTGGCTAGTATTAGTAGAAAGGAACGCAAAAAGGCATCATTTTGAGGTTTCAGTTGAGAAGAAAATATCGTTGCTCACTAACACACGTCTAATGAACCCTCGGTAGATCGACCCAAACTTACAAAAACAAGTTTTCCAACCAATTTTCCACCTAAGCTGCAATTTTTCACACTCGTAAATGTGACTGACTATTTCCAAGGAATCATATCCTTACAAAAGATCATCTGAAAACGAGCAAAGTTCGGATATCCAAGTTGCTCATACTAATAAACTGATTCAATGTATATGGCTAATCAGTTGATTTCATACTTAAAAATTGACAAGGAAACTGATAATGTAGTTATATAGATACCAAGGAGCCCCCATATACTCTGGGACATACAAACTTCCACCACAAAATAGAGTAAAGTGCAACTTAAAAAGATAAACAGGCTTCATATTCTGAGAAAATATCACATAGCACTGCCCAAGACATATTTAACAAAAGCAGCATGATTGCAACACGAAGAAAACTATCTAATGGAGCCATCACAGAGTAAGCTAAAATACCTACACAAATTAATAGTAATTGGACTTGATGGACTGCAGAAGAAGCTTTGCTTGTTTTGTCTTCACCTCTGAATGCCTCACAAAGGCCTCCATCTCCTCAATCTTGAGTTTCTTCCAAGCCTTTTCATCCGCCGAATACCTTCTTGCTTGGACCGGCGGATCAAAAGGCGTGGAAGAAACTAAAGATTGAGGAGACGGAGGTCTATGTGAGGCATTTTGAGGTAAAGACAAAACAGGCAAAGCTTCTTCTGCCACATTTGCTCACTGACACAACACTATTCTAAACGTTTATATTTGAAGCAGAAGAATAAGTGCCGGTTAAAGTGGAAGGCTTTTCCTCTCTGAAAGGTTGAGTGGATTCCTCCGACACACTGGGCAGCCTCGAAACACTTCCTTTACCCTTCCTCGCATTTGATCCTATTTCCTCTATCATGTACTTCCATCCATCAATGGGCCTCCTCCGGCTAAATATGTGAGTTTTTATGAAGCTCGCAATCTGAAAACCATATCCAGAAATGCATGAAACATGAGAATAAATGAGCAAGAGTAAAGGAAACCACATTGATAAAAAGCCTACCACTAAGGAGGTTTAGCCTAATTATAACTGAGAAGAAAGAGATCTCACAAGTTGTATATTACTTATATGATTTGGAAAAAGAATGGTATGAATGGTACTCTACAGCAAAACTTTTAAAGCTTAGCGCTACAATAACAATTAAGTTGAGCTCGAAGAACCTTGAATTTATTGAACGCAATACGTCGCTCAAATTCTTGAACTAAAATATCTTCTTCTCTTTGTGACATATCCCAAACATTGCCATCTTGAGCTTTTGATGTTGTTTCCCAGCCATCAGGCTTGTTTTTTAACTCTGAGCCGGCATTTTCTGGGTCCCCAAAATCATTGTTTGCAGAATCAAATATCCTACATAAATTGGACATATAAGAATCAGAAGATGTCTGTAATATCGAAATTTTCCTTTAATGATCAAGTTTTAAGCATGACCGCAACCAGCACATAAATGATTTCCTCATCGTGCAGTACCCCTATTATTAGCAGAGAACAATATTTTACAGCAGTTAAGAACATGATCAAAAAACTTCTCAAATTCATATCACTATAAGCAACCTTAGTTCCTGTTGAGCAACAAGGCCATGGGGAGAGTTAGCCCACAGCGCCGCACGCATGGACTCAAAACGTTCTTTAAGTATGAATGGATCACTTAATTATTTAATCTTCCAAGTAGAAGTTACACTTTGATATGCTTCAAAGAAATCCTCAAGAACATAAAATACTGGCTCGCCTGTTAAATTAAATCAAACTTCATGAAATTGACATGAATACTAAGCTTCCGAGTCTCAACTATGATGTTTAAAACTACTGTGTGGTCATATAAGTTTGCAAATGATCACAACATACAGTCAAACAGGAACAAAGACAAAAAAGCACTTGACAAGGTACAACAAGAGCCTAAAGTACCATCCCCAGTTCCAGAATCATATTCATTAGAAAACCATAAACACAATTTAGAAAGCTCACATAATGCAGCTTGCAATGTCAGAATGCAGCCAATTACAGCTAAAACTAAAACAGAAGTCTCATCTTTAACATATAACAAAGATTTTTGCTTTGTTTTCTTATAAAAATGGTAATGGTAATGTGTGGAGAAGTGAAATACTCAGAGGCGCTATCGAGTAGTTTCTCAATATCGTCGTCGCCATGAACGGAATCCCCCAATTTAGCCTCCTCCATTCTCTCAATCTCCTTCACCCACAGCCCCGCGTGAATTTTCTGCTTCGTCAGCCTATAATCACTCTTGATGTTCTCCAAGTTGTAAAGCGATGAAGAAGAAGACGAAGATCCCGATCCCGGTCCTGGATTGCCGGCATCTCGATCGGTGTCCTTTTTTACCGATTTGCCCTTCCTCTGATCCCAGTTATCGTTCATGTCCTCTACAAAAGCCTGGGTCTCGGGATCCATCTGCTCCGTCGGGGAGGAGGGGGAAGTTTGGGGATTTTAATCCGCAACGAAAAGGGAGAGGCTGACATTGGACGCCCATGGGGCGCGTTGTGATTTTCCGGTCAAGTCGTTGGGAAGCCAGGCTGTTTTCCAGGCGTCGTTCCACTCGTCTTCCCTGGTTCGGCCCTTTCCGGTGGTTCGATTAGTGGAGAATGAGCAGATGGCAATGGCGGCGGCCGTGGAGGTAGGGTTTGGGTGGAGGGTTTTGAGGGTGGAGGATAGCCTGCGAATCGGCGTCCTCATGTTCTACTAATATATTCCAATGGGTTGACCATTTTATACGAATTCCAAAAATTAATTCTAACAATTAAGACAAAAAAACCATTATATTTTATATTAATTGAGTAATAATTATATTATTTTTATTGTATCATATAACAGTAACCATTATATTTTATATTAATTGAGTAATAATTATATTATTTTTATTGTATCATATTATAGTATTATTAGTATTAATAAATATAGGTTACACTAAATGATATATAAAAGTTACATAAACATAAACAATTATATTGTAAAATTTTTTGTTCAAGTTATTTATTCTAAAATCAATATTATATTTTTTTTCTCCGATTAAGCGATTATTTTTAAATAAATTAATTTGCTTAAATGTCATAGTAAATCCTTTAAATTCGCATTAGCAATCTTTATAATAAATACAATATTTTTCAACATATTAATTGGTAATGATCTTTTAAAATTAAAATCACATTATTTATTAAATTTTATGCAATCAGTATAGTGATTTAATGCAACCAAATAGTGTCTACTATTTATTTTAAAACATGATACTATTATGTAACTTATAATTTTAGTATTATATGTGTAAATGTATCTTATAATACTCTATGTTTAAAATTTAATATGATTATCTAACTTATAATTTTAAGATTATATGCATATAATAACTTATAATACTTTATTTATATTTGGATATATTCATAGGGTCGAATACTAGTACGTATAATAATGATTGTTTCTATAATTATTGTTTTCTATAATTATTATTTTCTATAAGTATGTTAGATTCATATAATTGATAACTTGTACATATATCTATAGTCTATAGTAATATAATAAAAAAAATTGATTGATTTTTATTATAAGACATTTTTTTTTAAAAAGCACATGCATTTTTTTTTTTTTTTTT
>CACSLK010024540.1:17859824-17885079 GCA_902706635.1 Striga hermonthica | reverse complement strand
AAAAAAAAAAAAAGAAAAACTGAAACTCCAGAACATTCATGGTGGTGGTGGTGGTGGTGGTTGGTGCCCTCTTAACTATCAAACTCACCTTCTAAAATGTGTTTATAGGGTTTCCTATTTTGCCCTCTCACAGTTTCTTCCTGATCTGAATTCTCTCAAAAGTTGCCTTTTTTTGGGTGTTAGATTGATTGATTTTGGTGTGGTTGGCCAAGTTGTTGGTTTTCTTTATTTTGTTACTTATTAAAATTAAAAAGGCAAAGAAAGAAGAGAGCCCAGATGGTTTATGTTGGCCAACTTGCATTTTGAAGATCCTTCCGGACTTGTTTCCTTAATCACTTACAAAAGAGATCTATTTTTTCTTCTTCACTTATCATCCGTACGCTGTGTCTGTATTTAACCACCCCTTTAGTTCCCTTTTCTTTCTGGTATCACAATTTCACTTGAATTAATTACTCTTTTTTCTTTAAAAGAAACAAAATGTTTGTAAAGATGGCCAGCGATGTCGCCTCGAACCATGATCCCCATTTTGCCGGTGGAGATGCTCCGCCGGCGCCGGTCGAGCCTGAGGGTGGAGCGGAGAACCCTGCCGTTGACGACGCCGTCAAATTGGAGACGGGGGCCCAGACTGAGATCGGCAACGAGAACCCTACTGTCGATACCGGCGTGGAGGTGGCGACCGAGATATCTAAAGACGTCGCTGTGGTGGAGACGGTGGTCAAGTCTGAGGGTGGCGATGATAAACTTACATTTGAGGATGGTGCCATGGTGGAGATGGTGGCCGACCCTGGCAGCAGCGGCGGCGGCGGTGGTGGTGGCGAGAACCTTACTGTGGACGGTGCCACCACTGCAGAGGCGGCCTATGGAAGCACCGAGAATCCTCCTGTTCACCCCACCACGATGGAAACGCTGGCCAAGCCCCAGGCTGGAAACGAAAACTCAGCCGCCGTTGAGGTCACCATGGTGGCGGGCAAGGTCAGCGGCGCTGATAACCCTACACTTGACAACACAGAGACAGTGGCTGAAGGAGGAGATGATGAAAACAACAACCCTATCCTTGATGATGCCCACATGCATATGGTGGAGACAGCGGCTGAAGCCATGGAGGAGGACCAAGTCGTTGTCGAGATCAGCGAGGCCGACATATGGCCCAATGAGGATGGTGGTGAGGACGACGGCCTTCTCGATTCCTCCATTTTCTACCCCGATTTCCCACCCTTGCCGGAGTTCCCTTGCATGTCCTCCTCCTCCTCTTCCTCCCCTTCCACTCCTGCCGCCCCCTCGTCCGCCGGCTCCTCCTCCCCGGTCGTCTCCTGGCCAATGATGAGGCCCGATCCCGGCGAGGGCCTCCGCACCACCCTCTCCTCCACCGCCTCCATGGAGATGCCCCATCCCCCTCGGCCCGAAGATCAACACAACCAGCTCGGCATCGACGTCATGGGAAACTTGGGCTACATCGACCTCATGGACCCCAACGAAATCTGGGACCCTTCCTCCCTCTTCCAGACCGACAACCCCCACGACGAGCTACTCGACTCCCCCCCACCCGCCACCGTCCCCGTTCACACGCCCATGGAAACCTCGTCCTACCAGGACGAAAACGAAAACGAAAATGACGGGTTTGCCAGCTTCATCCACAGCAACGCCGAGCTGGCTGTCATCTTCTTCGAGTGGCTCAAACAGAATCGCGACTACATCTCGGCCGAGGACATGAGGAGCATCAAGTTGAGGAGATCCACCATCGAGAGCGCCACCAAGCGCCTCGGCACCAACAACGAAGGCAAAAAGCAGCTCCTCAAACTCATCCTCCAGTGGGTCGAGCAGTACCGTCTCCACAAAAGACGGGCCCCCGTCCAAAACCCAAACCCTAACCCGAATTACGCCGGCTATCCAAACACCACCTGTTACTCTTCCGGCCAAGCCTATGTGCACCCGATACCCGGTTACAATAATATCGACCCGTACGGGAACCCGATCCATCTCGTGCCCGTGACACATCATCATCAGGTCGTGAACGGGTTCTCAACTGAGTACCAGGTGATGGACCCCACCCATCCGTGGGCCATGCCTCCGCCACCTGTCATGCCCATGACGGCACACCCCACGCACTACGGGCCCACGCACTACCCAGAAAATGTGAACAGTAATCATCAGCCGGCGGTTTATGGGAGCAATCCCTACCGTCGGGTGTACGATTCGAGTGCCATGAAGTTGGGCTCTTTGGCCACGAAAGAGGCCCGGAAGAAGAGGATGGCCCGCCAGAGAAGGATGTACGCGAATCACCACCACCACCGGCATGCAGGTGGTGGGTCGAGCCAGCTCCACAGCCATTCAGCTGATGCTGCTCATGGTGAGGGTGATGATGGTGGTGAGTATTGGATGACAGGTGGCGGCTCGTCGGATCCTGTTGATGGGGGGCAGGCTGGCAAGCTGGCTGGTCTTGACCGGCGGCAACAACAGGTTGGGATTATATATATGTGGCTGGATTTTATTTTGACTTAATTTCTTGATTTATGATCAATTGAGATTGTTTTTGTATTTGGGTGTATGTAGGGTTTGAAGGTTGAGAAGAACTTGAAGTTTTTGCTGCAGAAAGTGTTGAAGCAAAGCGATGTTGGTAATCTGGGAAGGATTGTGCTGCCAAAAGTAATTTTGATAAATTTTCTTTATCTCTTGGACTAATTATTTTGTTTCGTTAGTTTAGTAGTTTGTGTTGTATATCGGGTAAAATCAAGATTATTAATATACATTATGATAAAGATATATGCAATTGTTCATCGAAACAGAAAGAGGCCGAGAGCCATCTTCCTGAACTGGAGACGAGGGACGGTATAACGATTGCGATGGAAGACATCGGAACTTCGCGAGTTTGGAACATGCGTTACAGGTACATATATGAACAATTTATTAATGTAATCTCATTTTGTTCGAAACTGCAGTTCATTTGAAGTTATCACTAGCTAGCTAGTGAAGTTGACGATATTGGTATTGACTGTATTGGAAATTATATAATTGGTGGCTTATCGTGTCAATTTCTGTGCCGAATCGCGTAAAATTGTGTGCCCATTGCTGGTCAAAAAATTGACTTATTTTTTAATGATATTGGAATTATTGAAAATTTGAGATTTTTTTTTTCCTTAAGGATTCAATTTAGATCTGGTCCAATTTTCAGGTTTTGGCCTAATAACAAAAGCAGAATGTACCTTCTTGAGAACACAGGTAATTATTAATTGACTACGAGAAACGGTTAGTCGTAAAATTGATTATAGTTTGTGAATTGTGCCGTTCTAATTACATTAGAGACATTAATTCATTATGTTCCTTTAGGGGATTTTGTGAGGCTCAATGGACTTCAAGAAGGAGATTTTATCGTGATCTACTCGGACACAAAATGCGGCAAATACGTAAGGGCCATAATGCTTTTTTCCTCGATCACGCCTTAAATACATGAATCGGTTGCACCAAACATTAAGTGAATAAACTATTGCTTGTCTTATTCGCTATTACTCAGATGATTCGAGGAGTTAAAGTGCGAGAGCCCGGCACAAAACCAGAGCGGAAAAAGCCGGTAAATAAGAACATACGCAATTTATCACTTGCCGGTCGTAAGAATCCCCCACTTGCACCTCTCAAGCTAGCCATAAAGTGAAAACCAAAGAAAACGTATGGGCCCTCAATGGTGAATCGGATGATATAGAAGTGGCTTTTGCTCGTTTTTCGTGCTTCGTCAAGTTTCATATATATGAGCAAGAAATGTCGAGTTTCGACAGGTCACATTTTATATATATATATATATATATATATACCGTAGTTAAGAGGGGCGAAGTATATACTTAATTGGAAGGGTGCTTTTCTGTCAAGGGTCCAAATTAACTAAGTGCATAAGTATATGTTATTGACTAATGTATTTAGTATTAGTAGAAGCTCAGTGTGATCTATGTAATGTTGTGTGTGTAAGTTTGGGTTTATCATGTTGTGTGACAATAAGGGATTAGCTGACCGTATCCTAAAGTATTATTATATGTATCCTAAACTTGTGGTTACTATGAATGGATTTGTTGTTGTATTTTGTAATTAAGCCTATGCGTGATTTATTTATTTATGTATTTATTTATTTCTGATAAATTCCTGATTTTGAAATTTATGATTCTTGTTACAATATGGGTATGGGGAAATAATACGTCCGTTACCGAACCATTACTTCGGGATTTATAGTCGTTAGATCATCATGTAACCGTTTGAGATAATTGATTTAATAACGGTTATGAAATTTGGCAGAATGGTTTTGTAACGAGACCGTACCATCTCACATCAGTATGTCATCTTTCTTGAAAAACTAAAAAACAGACTGTTGGGTTTGAGGAAGACGTTTTCTGATGATAATGAAATTATTGTGTTGTATCAGATGCTATGTGGACAACAATTTCATAATTGATACCTTTGATAATTGATGATTGTAATGTTAAAAAAGGCTAAAAATTTGAAATAAATTAGTGTCTGGATCAATTTATAAGAAGTTAATTGTGTAGGTAGATCAATAAAAGTAATTTGTACTGTTCATATAAGAACAATAAAAAATTAAATCAAATATAAAGTGAATCGGTGAGTCATCATGTTTAACACGATGTTGGATAATTGGAAGCGGGTTCAACATTTTCATCATTAAATATCACACCTCATCGCCAAAGTGTTCATGACAAGATACATTGTAGAATAAATTAGTAACACACTTTTAAAATTTGACACATAGAATTTTAAGCATGCAAGTCTGTCACTTAATCTCGTCACATTAAGAAATTTTGTATAAGGAACATCGTTTTTCAACTCGGACTGGCCTGACAGGTCGACCGGGGACCCGACCGACCCGGAGCTGGAACCGTTCCCGGTGGACTATTTGGACCGGGTAGCAATGGACCCTGTCAAAACCCGGCCAACCCCGCCTTGACCCGGTCGATATATTTTTTTATTTTGTTTTTTAATTTTTTTATTTAAATTATGTAAATATATTGATATAGTAAATATTTATTGTGACATAAAATTCTTTTAACACTTTAATGGACAAATTTCATATACAAAAATATTTATTTTTAAAAAATACCATATATAATTTAAAAATTTTTTAAAATTAATTTTTCGATTCAGCAATTGGCCCAGTGACCCGACAATTGAACATGTAATTCGGTGATCCGGAGACCTGCACGGGTTGATTTCCGAGCCGGGTTTAAAAACTATGATAAGGGGTTAATTATGAAAATTGATGTTATATGCAGTTGACGACATTTCCAAGAGCGGTTTAATTAGCAGTTGAACTCCCATGGGACTCCCTATTCAGCCTCTCTTTTAGGCTTCAATTTGATTCGAACATGGTGGGTGTTTAACATATAAATTTGAAACTCTGGTTGGCAAGTTATTTTGAAAATAGTGGGCTTTGTGATATAATTAGGTTGAAGGCTAATTTGTTGATTTTATAGTTAAAATATTAACTTATTTTCTATTTTATTCCGAATAGTAACGGAGATCTAGGAGTAGACGAGTAGTGGAAACCGAGGGCTTAGAGCACCTCCAATCGTATGTTAATTGCGAGATTGTAGAAGCAATCTGATAAAAGAACTTCTCCAGCGGGATTTTTTCTGCTTCTACTTATGTTGATGTGGCATGAAAGAGATAAAATTATTCTAGAAGTCCTTCTACATGTAGAAGTCCTTCTAGATGTGATGAGTCTTTTTTTTTCCTTTGTTTATTTTTTTTATTTTATATTATCCTTATATAATTTATAAACAATAAAATTTAATAAAACATATACGAGTATATAGTATTAACTAACAAGACTAACTAAACTTGAATAAAAATAAATTTATGATGTAAGTTGTTGATTAAATTATAGTTTGTTGGTATTTATTTGTACACACTTATCAAAGATAAATCAATTTACATAAAAAAAATAAACGAAAAAAATTGAAAGACTTCTAAAATCATATTATAATTTTAATGGTTTATATTTTGTTATAAATATGTATTAAAATACATAATAAAGGAGATTTAAAAAAAATACCGATACAAAATACCTATTATAAATTTAATAGTATATATTTTGTTAAAATTATGCATTAAAATACATAATAAATATCATCATTATACACTACAAGCACAATAGAATAATAAGATATATTTTGTCACCCTTTAACTGTGAATAAACTTTTTGTGCAATATATATCGTTGGTATAACCCTGCAATCTTTTTTTATTATTTTTTTATTTTTTAGAACAACAAAAGAAAAAAAATTATAAAAAAAAATTTGTATAGACATTTACTGTCTGTAGACCATTGGAGAGTTATATATGAACTTGTCATTCTATTCTATCCACGTGGATAGAAGCCATCTATTATATACCACAATGCACGTTCATCATTGGAGATGCTCTTAGGGCATCCACATTTGTTTAACAAAATTTCCATTCATTCAATCAAAAAGTTACACCCTCTCTCATTCACATCATATTTCCACCAAATCTCTCTCCATTTAAACACACACCTACATTCGTACCCATTCATTTAAATACATATGTGAGACCCATTATCCACTAATTCAATATAATTTTTCATATTCTATCCACAATAAAAATAAATTTTAATACTTTTAAATTATGACAATAAATTTTAAATACATGAAAAAAAAAAAAAAAAAAAAAAAAAAAAAAAAAAAAAAAAAAAAAAAAAAAAAAAAAAAAAAAAATTAGTTGTTGGCAAAATGAATAAATAATTATTTAATAGAAAAAACAAAAAAGAAAAATAGTTAAATAAATAATTATTTAAAAAACAAATATTATAAAAAAAACCATGCGCTGCCACTTTGTAATAAAATAAAGAATAAAAAAATAAAAATAAATGAGAAAGCAGCGTTCAATGTTGTAAACGAAGTTCCGTATTAACGCCCGGGGGGCGTTTAAACACTACAAATAACGCACCGATGTGGGTGCCCTTAGCGACGTCTCATGGCTCGTCGAATGGCGGCGACAGACTTTGACAATATTGTTTTTTTTAAAAAAAAAAAAATTATGTTGTTCAACTACTTTAATAGTACTTTTGTTATTGTGACATTTACTATTTCATGTATTGTTATAAAACCTAATTTTACAATATTTTTTTTTTGGTACAGGGACCTTCCGGTTTTCGGATCCACAGGGGAATCGACTAATACGGAATCGAGTCGGGTAGGACTATATTTTACAATATTTTATTGTTAATTGAAAATTGTATACATGTTGTTTGACACTTGTTATATTGTTGTTTTATGTTGTTGTTTTGTTGTTAGGACGTCTACTATCTTTTTTATTGTTTTCTATAACTTATATTATTAACTTTAATCTTACATGGTATCAGAGTCAGCGCCGACTCCTGCTTGTGTCTCTATCTCTACCCGGCCAATTCCAGCGTAGGTCTCTATCTCTACCCAGCTTGCTCTGCGCTTTGGCTAATGAATGACTCACGAGTGCGGGGGCGTGTTGGAGTATCACTTGTAAGTTGTCCCACATTGATTCTATATAAAAATTGGGCCTAGCTTATTATATACCTAGTGGGGTATCACTTGTGAGTTATCTCACATTGATTTTCCAGGAAAATTGGGTCTAGCTTATATACATTTTACAGGAAAATTGTGAGTTATCCCTCTTATGGTGCGCTTAATTTGGTGGGACCACACCCTCTTCCTCATGTTCTAATATGATATCAGAGCAGCTTATCCTAAGACCTGCAATGACTCTCTCTACCCGACCATCTTCTCCCGATTCTAATAATTATATTTATCATTGTAATTAGAGCTGTCAAAACGGGCCCACGGGGCGGGCCTACAAAATGCAGACACAATCTGCCCCCACCTCCTTACAAGAATAATCATTTTTAGCGGCGGTAACTAGCGCCACTAAAAATGATTATTCTTGTATCGGCCGTGGGTTTGGCGGGCCACGCTCGCTGGTTCTTTTTTTTTATGAATTACAAAAGAACTGAATTACTTTCTCCAACGTTAGAACAAAATCCAAGATTTTCCATAACATAAAGAACAACGAGCAGTTTGCTTCACCACGAATATGACCCTCAATTAGCCACAAAAACTGAACAAACCCCACGGTCTCACACCTTGTGAGGGCGAATCTAGCAAATAGAATGAGTGGGGACCTAATTGTTATTGAAAAAAATCATACTATAATAAAAGTATAAATACAAAAACACACATTTATAATATAGTTATGAGTTTTCATATATAGCTCAACATCATCTTATAATAACATCGTTGAATTTTTTTCATGGCACTTTTTTTTTGGCCAAATTCTAACAATATTAGAATTCGCCTCAAATATATTTAGAATTAAAGTATCTCATTTTAAAATATTTTAACGTGAACTTTTCTTTTCAAGACATATTTCAAAATTATTTCTCCATAATTAATGTAAAAATTGAATAAATTATAATATTTAAAAAACCATAATGTATAAAATGATGTACTCATATATAAAACATTTAAGAGCCTACAATTTAAGTTATTAACCACACACAAATTGTAATAGATGATATGTTTTATAATTAATGAGAAGCAAACAATCAATTAATAACTATAAGAGTGCTAAAAAGTACAATAAGTGTGTAATTTTTCTTACAAGTTTAATAATAACAAAAGGTTAAAATTAGTTTCAAAAATTGGTAAGAACAAGAATTTCTTATCACCATTATTTCTCTCTTTTCATTTTTTTTTTTTTTTTTTTTTTTTTTTTGTGTTTATGCAAGTATTGTCATTAATTTTTATTTTTTAATAGAATATTAAGCTATTTTTTAAGCTCTAGCTATGCTTAATTCGTAAAAAATTTTATTTTTTCAGTGTGGGCCTAGGCCCACACTGGTCTATATATAGCTCCTCCCCTGCACCTTGTTATGTTTAAAGCAACATAAATCGCACAATATCACCAAAAAAAAGATAGGATGAATCGGAGAAGAACGACGAGGGCGGAGGACGGAAGGCGGTACACTGTCGGAAAAGCTTCCACCTGATTGAACGGGAAGCAAGGCAATTTAAGAAATTGAAGTTTGGGTGTTTAGGGTTTATGTTAAACAGGAGGTGCAGAGATGAGAAATTACGAATGAGATGTGAATATTTTTTTTAATAATTGGAGGAAGAAAGGCAATTCATGGAATATCTTCTTCTTCTTTTTTTTATTGAGAAGTTATGATTTTTTTTTCCCAAATAACTAGACTTACTAGTACAATACTTGTGTACTACACCGGTGGGTGATAAAATAATCAGTTGTACAATAAAAAGGAAAAAATATATATAGGGATTGGATCCAATGAGTCCACATATTTAAAGTGTGAATATGAGACTCATTCCTAATCATTAAATTGGTACATTATGTGTGGCTAAGATTAACTTTTCAATTAAATAATAATTCTTTATTTTTATTACTTATTTCTTTATTTTTATTATTTTAATTATTTAAATATTATTTTGACAATTGACCATTGACTTCGGTGTTGACCGTTGACTCCGGCGTTGATCGTTGACTTCCGACGTTGACCGTGGCTTTCGGCGTTGACTTTCAACATTGACCGTTGACCCTTAGTATGCATTGTGTATAGTAAATATGCATCAGTACTATGCACTTAGTATGAACTAAATATGCATCAGAAATGAGTTATATATGTTATCCTTACTTATGAACTAAATATGCACCAATAATATCAACTATGTATGCACTGTTTATGTACTAAATATGCACATTTTACTACCTAAATACGCATCATGAATAAACTAAATATGCAACGAAAATATGCAATAAAATACACATTTTATACAATTAAATTAAATATAATAATTAATGATTTTTATGATATAATTAATTTTAATTTTAAATTGTTTAATAACACAAATAAATTATTATGATTGGATCTCAAATAAAATAGGTATGCAATGTTCATGAACTAAATATGCATTTCGTAAGAACTAAATATGTATCATGAATTAACTAAATATGCATCATATATTAACTATATAAACATCATTATATATTTAATTTAAATATAACAAGTATGCATTTCGTATTAACTAAATATGCATCATAAATTACCTAAATATTCATAATAAATTAACTAAATATGCATCATAAATTACCTATATAAAATGTACATTTTTATTTCATATTTTTCGCTGCATATTTTGTTCATTCATGATGCATATTTAGTTCATAACAGATGCATATTTAGTTAATAACAGGTGCATACTTAGTAGATATTATTGGTGCATATTTAGTTCATAAGGACTGCATGTGCAATTCATATCTCATGCATATTTAGTTCATATTGAATGCATGGTATTGGATGCATATTTACTTCATACATATTGCAAACCAAGGGCAACATGTCAACGCCGGAAGTCAATGGTCAACGCCGGAAGTCAACGGTCAACACCGTAAGTCAACGATTTTTACCGGAAGTCAACGATCAACGCCGGAAGTCAACGGTCAACGCCGGAGTCAACTAATAATTATTTTATTATATAATTAATATATATTTTAAGGAGTGGACTCATTTTAAGGAGTGGACTCATTGGATCTTCCCCCTATATATATATATATATATATATATATATATATATATGTTGACGAGCGTTTTCGGTCAACGGTTGAGATTGAAAGTATTGAGAATGCAAGATTGGAAATACAAGAAAGATAGGGTTTAATTGTAAATTTTATTAAATGACCACGGGGTCGGCCTCTCGTACGAGGTCGGCACTTGTGATATCTTTACAATTCTTACAATTCTTAGAGAGAGAAAGTAGAAGAAAGTTTGTGTTAGTTGAGGATTCAACAACCCCAAAATAAATGTGGGAAACTGCTATTTATAATACTCTTAAATGTGGTACTGTTCATCGGTCTTGTCGCACAGTAGATCTTCAGAGTGGTTCGGCGCCTTCCTGACAGCACATTAAATGCGATTTGAGGTTTTCCCAATCATTGCCTACTAAGCATTTAATGCAAGCATGAGTGGCATTTAATGCTGATTGGATAGGTGGGACGAGCCGTCCCATCAACGAATGATGAGCTCCCAAGTGGCGAATATTTTAATAGTGACTGGATCGGTTCTATGCTCTGCCGGGGCGGCCCCAACTTACTCTGGTCGGCACCTTCGCCCCGAAGGCCCGCGCGGCTCAGGCGTGCCTTTTTTCAGTTCGGCCCCGTGACGAGATCGACCCGGCCCCCACGAACCCGGGGCCGGGCTCGGGGAGCGTTCTCTACTACTCGGACAACACATAATCCCTCAACTCAGGTCGGCCCCGAGCATCCCGTTCGGCTCGGCTCTAACCCCCGGGTTCGGTCCCACGCAGCTCATGGTGCCGACCCGTTCGGTCCTGCCCCGACCGATCCGGATGTCAACATACAGGCCCCCGAGCTTGGAGGTGAGGTTCGCGACGTCTCCTTTGAGGTCGTTACTCTAGGCAGCCCGGATCGGCTCTTCTTTAATGCGACCTGACGGTTGTTTTCCTGTCGGTTACGGAAAGTCGTGCTTCTTTTATCGTGGCCTACGTGGCGGACACGTGTCGTCGCCCCGTTAAATTCCCATGAGATCGTGCGCATCAGTTGGCAGCGGTTTTGCCTTTTCAAATTTTTGAATTTCGAATTCCTTACACGTGGCGGGATCTGATTGGGACCGAATCTTTATAAATAGGGCCCTTTGGTCACTGTTCTTCTTCTTCTTTACCTTCGCAAAATCCGATCTTCTCCATCTTCTCGAGGAAGAGACTTCTGAACATTTTTCAGATCGGGCTTTTCGCTTCCTCACGGTAATTTCTTCAATTTTTTACCCAGCTCCTACTTTCCTTTTCGATTATGTCTTCGCCCTCAAAACTCGGATCTGGGGCCGGCTCGTTCGGGGAGGGTTCTGGTTCTTCCGACGACCCATTTCCGCCCGCGACGAGTAGGCTTATGCCCTATTCTCCGATGTCGGCTGAGAGGGCTCTGGCCGAGGCGGTGCCGATCTCTATGGTTCGTCAGAGTTCCCCTCCAGTCGATCCGAACCCAGGCGAGAGTTCTGGCGTCGGGCCGGATTTGAATCGGACCGCGGGAGTGGGTGACGAGGCGGACGTGAACGTCGACTTCCTTAGATCCGACTCGGATGTCGACCAAGATTTAGTTGACGAAACCCTCCGCGGCGATACGGGGGGCCGAGAGAGGGTGCCTATGGGCCGTGGTGATGATGCCACCGATGCCGAGATGGAGGCAGTTACTTCCGTCCCTCCAGGTTTTTGGCGCCGCCCTCCTCGAGTTTGGGGGACCCACAGTGATTCCATGGCCTGGTTCATGGCCTCGGCGATAGATGATGCCGATTTGGTCGAGTTGCGAAGCAAGTACAATTTTGGCCCGGGAGTTCACCTATTTGCCCCCTACCCCGGGGAGCGAATTCACTGCCCGCCGCCGGGTTGCATTGGGGTCTACCGAGATAGCGTTCGCCTCGGCCTTCGGTTTCCTCTGGCAGGGGCGCTTAGCGACATCCTCTGTGAGTACGAGGCCGGCATTAGCCAACTCACCCCGTCAGTATTTGGTCGACTCCTCGCCCTAATAGTGATGTTTCGGCGGGAGGGGTGGCCCGATCCTACTGGGCCCGAGGTGAGGGCCTTGTTCGGCCGCAAACAATCGGGCGACACTGGGAACTATTACTTGTCAGTCCACCCGGGGATTGATAAAACATTGTTCGATAAACTCCCAGAAACCCTCCACGACTATATGCCCGGATGGTTCTGGGTCGGAGGCGACTGGAGAGCCGAGGACGCAGCCCGTCACCCCTCCACTTATTTCATTACTCATAGAAGTAAGAAAAACTTTATCGTCTCTTTTTTGTGCTAATTTAATTTTTTTTTCTTTGTGCTAACAGGCCCGTGTTTGCGTTTTCAGTCCAAAATCTGGTTCCCGCCCTCAGCGAGAGTCTGTCGGCACGCGTCGCAACCCTGCTCCGGCGTCCAACAGCCGATCGGAAATTTCGTCCCCTCGTGCAGGAGGATAGCCTGCTCGAACACAACTTGAGTCCGGTCATTCCTAATAAGTCCTTTACCCCCGGTGAGTGTCTTCTCGGCCTGCTCGGTATTTTCGCGCACGGCCTCTTTTGGGCTTTAATACTTATGTTGTTTTGCCTTTTTGCTGGGCCTGTGCAGTTTATTATCCTTTGCTTCGTCAAAGCGGGCTCAGGACAATAAAGGAAGTCAGACAGCATCGACGCGAGCATCCCGACCCTTTGAAAGCCAGGCTAAGCGACATGTCTGCCCGAATGAGGATTGCTATGGAGAGGGCGAAGAAAGCCCAGGCATCTGGGTCGGCGCCGACCGAGGGTTTGCCTCAGCCCGGCCCCGGCGCTGCGAGAGGGGGCCGGACTGGCGGACGAGGGGGTCGAACTGGAGGCCGCGGTTCGGAGACCATCCGCGGTACCGACCTCGGGCGCGGTGCCGGTCTGACCGGGGTGACTGTGGAACCCCGCGTGACGAGGAGTCGGGCTCGAGATGAGGAGGCGGCCCACTCTGACTAGGAAGCGACCGGCTTCGAGGAGCCCCCAGCCCGGAGCCCGGATAGGAAAAAGAAAAAGGTGGACGAGGGGGGTTCATCTTTTGTACCGGAGCCGACTGCTCCCGACGGCACCCCTGCCCACTCAATTTATCTGCCTGTCGACCCCGAAATCCGGGAACACTTCCTCAAGGAACTCCCCAACTTTCCCGACACCTGGTTCATTGATGCCAAGGCCGCCGCTGTTCCGGTGATTGCCAATGAGCACGGCCTTCCCGAGGCTGCCATGCAGGCGGCTCGCCTCCCCATGATCTTGTGGACCCCGTCTGCAGAGGCGGCGACCCACCAGTTATCCACCACGCAAATCATCCAGCACTCGGCTGCCTCCATGGCCTGTTCGCTGGTCGAGCTTGTTCACGCCGCGGCCCAGACACGTGAGCTTGAAGCCGCGAAGCGCAAGGCTGATGCCGATCTCATTTTGTGCCAGACCCGGGTCCGATCCTTGAGAGACCGGGTTAAGGAGTTCGGGCCGCTCGAGCAGGAGCTCATCGTGCTTCGTGGGGCGGCTCTGAAAGCTAAGGAGAAGGAGGCCGAGCTGGAGGCGGCGAAGTGTGCCGCTGAGGAGAAGTTAGAGAGGGGGAGGGCCGACTGGGCTTTTGAGAGGGAATCTCTGGAGAAGAAACATGCTCTCGAGATGGCTATGCAGGACAAAGCCTTCAACCAGGACATGGAGGCCCTTCGTGCCCGGGTCCGCACCTTGGGTGACCAGATGGATGCCCACAAGGAGGAGGCAATGGAATGGGCCAAGGCGAACGTAGCGGCTCTTCAACCGCAGCTGAGTTACCCGGAAGTTCAGAACCTCTTTCAGAAGGAGATGATGGCTGACATGGACTCTGGGGTCGCTTATAACCTCTTTTGGCTCTTCCAACGTCTCGATCATGGGCTCCTCTCCTTAGATGATTTTCGGGCAATCATGAACGCGAAGATCGCCAAGCACGGCCTGGAGGCCGAGTTCGAGGGGATGATCTGCAAGGTCGACGAAGAAGAGGCGGAGCTGGTGCGCCATTGTCAGGGCTGGGCGGATGGCCTCATCGTCGATCTCCAAGACTTCGGCCCAAACCCGAGCGACCGGCGTCTGTCCGACGGGGAGAGGTTGAGGAGCTACGAGTTCTTCCCTATCTTGGGCGATGATGAAGACGGCTTCACCTTGTTGGACCCGAGGCTGGCGGGTGACGAGGGAGCCGGCACCTCCGGGGTGAAAGACGAAGGGGAGGGCATGACCATCATCCCGGCCGGAGATCCGCCGGTTATCGACTTGGAGACCGACCCTGAGTCTGCCGAGAAGGATGCTGCCGCAGCGGCTGCTAATGCCATCCCCGATCCCGAGGCCGGTCCATGAGGTTGCTTTTATAGTCTTGGTGTTGTTTCGGCCGTGTGTGGCCTTTTGAAAAACTGTTTAATCTCTTTTTCTTTTTATCTGCGTGCTTTATTGTTTCCGTTAAGAAATTGTTAAGTACTTTGTTATTGCCGCTTTGGCTCTTTGAATGGACTTTCTTGTTTTGATGGTCTTTTGCCTCTGTTATTCGTTATTGAATTCTCCCAAGTTCGTTTGGGGTGCCGAGCTCGTGATCGAGCCCGGCCTTATTAATTATGGGGTCGAGCTCGTGGTCGAGCCCGGCGCTGATTCATTACTTGGCCGAGTCTCGTGATCGAGCCCGGCCTTATTAATTACGGGGCCGAGCTCGTGGTCGAGCCCGACGCTGATTTATTACTTGGCTGAGTCTCGTGATCGAGCCCGGCCTTATTAATTGCGGGGCTGAGCTCGTGGTCGAGCCCGACGCTGATTCATTACTTGGCTGAGTCTCATGATCGAGCCCGGCCTTATTAATTACGGGGCCGAGCTCGTGGTCGAGCCCGGCGCTGATTCATTACTTGGCTGAGTCTCGTGATCGAGCCCGGCCTTATTAATTACAGGGCCGAGCTCGTGGTCGAGCCCGGCGCTGATTCATTACTTGGCTGAGTCTCGTGATCGAGCCCAGCCTTATTAATTACGGGGCCGAGCTCGTGGTCGAGCCCGGCGCTGATTCATTACTTGGCTGAGTCTCGTGATCAAGCCCGGCCTTATTAATTACGGGGCTGAGCTCGTGGTCGAGCCCGGCGCTGATTCATTACTTGACCGAACCTCGCCTGTCCAAACTGTTTCACTGAGTCGGTTTGCGGTTCGGGCGGGTCGAGCTACACGCTTGAGCTCGTTTTTTCATTCCTTACAGTTGGCAGCTCTGGCCTTACCAGGCTACTTTTCCGAGCCCGGCTTGTGCCGACCAGGCCATCGTACTGGCCCAACCAACACATAATTATATGGCAGCTTTTCTGACCGGTCATGTACTCGGACCCGGCGGTACTATAGGCCTGTCCGGGCTTCCTAGTTGAGCCCGGCTAATGCCGACCAAGCCATCGTACTGGTCTTGGCCGACACTTCGTTCCTTACGTTTCATTACGCCGCTTCGACTCGATCTATGCTAAAAACTCCCGCCTTATCAGAATTAATCACGGAAAAGAATTGCATTTTTCTTACAAAAAGTGATAAAGTAATTATGAAAGACCACCCTAAACCTATTGGTAGAACTTTTTCAGGAATGCCGCGTTCCATGGGTATTGGTGGGGGTGACGTCGAGGTGTTCGAGGCGGTAGGCCCCATGCGGGAGGACTTCACTGACCTTGTACGACCCTTCCCACTTCGGCCTGAGAGGCCCCGGGTCAGGCCCCGTCACCCTTTTAAGTACCAGGTCGCCGACCTGATATGAGCGTGGCTTGACTCGGGAGTTGATATATCTCCCGCTTCGCCTTTTGTATGCCGCATTCTTAAGTTCAACACCCGCTCGATGTTCGTCAATTAGGTCCAGGTTGGTTCTTAGCGATTCGGAATTGGACTTTTCCTCGAAGTTAATTACCCGAAATGTCGGAGCGCCGAGCTCAACCGGTATCATCGCCTCGGATCTGTATGCTAAGGAGAAGGGCGTTTCGCCGGTTGACGACCTGGCAGTGGTGCGGTAATCCCAAAGTACACTCGGGAGCTCTTCAGGCCAACTTCCTTTTGCGGCTTCAAGTCGGACCTTGAGGCCCTGCTTGATGATATTGTTGACGGCCTCGACTTGACCGTTCGATTGCGGATGATAAGGAGTTGAGAAGAAGTGTTTAATGTTATGCTCCTCACAGAATGTTTCTAACTTTTTCCCTTCGAATTGTTTGCCGTTGTCGGTGATTATCGAATTTGGGACCCCGAATCTGCATATGATGGACTTCCACAGGAAATCTATCATCTTCTGCTCAGTTATAGTGGCGAGCGGCTCGGCCTCTACCCATTTCGTGAAGTAGTCAACAGCGACAACGACATATTTTACTCCGCCCTTTCCGGTGGGTAGGGGGCCGATCAGGTCGACGCCCCATTTGGCGAATGGCCATGGGCTGAAAATTGACTTCAGGGGCTGAGATGGTTGAACGATGTTGGGTGCGAAGGTTTGGCACTTTGCGCATCTCCGGGCCAGCTCCAAAGTGTCCTTTTTCAGACTCGGCCAGTAATAGCCCTGTCTGAGGACCTTATGAGCGAGGGCGTATCCTCCGGAGTGGTTCCCACATACGCCTCCGTGAATTTCCTTAAGTATGATCTCGGCGCTCTTTTCGTCTACGCATTTGAGCAGGGGCGCTGAGTAACCTCTCTTGAACAGCTCGCCGGCCACGATCGTAAATCGAGCTGCCCGGGTACGAAGTTGTCTGGCCTCTTTTGGGTCAGACGGCAACGAACCGGTCTCGAGATACGACCGGATCGGGACCATCCAGTTCGGGTCCTGGTCTCCCCCAACCTGCTCGGCACTTAACACGGTGGTGCCGAGCACAGAAGGTTGTTCATTGTGGCTTACTTGAACGTATTCGATGCTCTCCACCCCAGCACTTGAGGCGAGGCGGGCTAGGGCGTCGGCCTGCACGTTCTCCGTCCAGGGAATGTGTTTGATTCGGGTCCGGAGTTTGGCTAGTTTCTTCCTCACCAACCCCAGGTAGGGGACCAGCCTCGGCTCTTTAACCTCAAATTCTCCTGATATTTGCTTGACCATCAACATGGAGTCGGAATATATGATGAGGTCGGTTAGGCTCATGGCTTCTGCCAGGTCGAGCCCGAACAGTAATGACTCATATTCGGCTTCGTTGTTAGTAGCCGGGAAGAGGTACTGAACTGAATGACAGAAGAGCTTATTCTGGGGATCCACGAGGACGACTCCCCCGCCCGCTCGTCCGACGGCGGCGGATCCATCCACGTACATCACCCATGGCTCCTCAGTTTTTGCTTCTTCAATTCCCGGCGTGAATTCCGCTATGAAATCCGAGAGTACCTGCCCCTTCATTGTTGTTCGGGGTCGGTAGTGGATGTCGTACTGCCCCAGCTCCACTGCCCACTTCACCATTCGGCCGGACGTGTCCGGCCGGTGTAGGATATGTCTAATAGGATAGGAGGTGAGAACGACGATTGAATACTCCAAGAAATACGGCCTCAGCTTTCGGGCAGCGGTCACCAGCGCGAAAGCGAGCTTTTCCATGGGTGCGTAACGCAGCTCGGCATCGTGAAGTGCCTTGCTAACGTAGTAGATCGGGTGCTGGCAAGAGTTCTCCTCCCGGATCAGGGCGGCACTCACAGCCACTTCGGATACTCCTAGGTAAAGATAGAGCGTTTCCCCCGGTCGGGGCTTTTGCATCGTCGGGGCCCGGCCGAGGGTCTCCTTGATGGCTTCCAGTGCTTTTTGGCAGTCGGGGGTCCATTCAAACTTGTGATTTTTCTTGATCGCGTCGAAGAAAGGCTTGCACCGATCCGTCGACTTGGAGATGAACCGGCTTAGGGCGGCGAGTTTGCCGGTTAGGCTTTGAACTCCCTTCATCGAGGTTGACGGTCGAAGGTCTTGTACTGCCCGGATCTTTTCGGGATTCGCGTCGATGCCGCGTTGGCTAACAATGTAGCCCAGGAATTTCCCGGACCCGACACCAAACGTACATTTTTTGGGATTTAACTTCATCGAATAATCACGCAAAATAGAGAACATTTTATTGAGATCGTTAACATGATCAGACGCGTACATGTATTTTACTAACATATCATCTACGTACACCTCCATGCTCACACCTATCAAATTAGCAAACATTTTGTTAACAAGACGTTGGTAGGTCGCCCCGGCATTCTTCAGTCCAAACGGCATCATCGTGTAACAGTAAAGTCCGCGTGCCGAGTAGAAGGATGTGTGTTCTTCGTCGTCGGGGTGCATGGGTATTTGATTGTATCCCGAGTACGCGTCCATGAAGCTCATCAACTCGTGTCCCGAGGTGGCGTCCACCATATAGTCGATGTGGGGCAAGGGGTAGCTATCTTTGGGACACGCCTTGTTTAGATCGGAAAAGTCTATGCACAAGCGCCACGTCCCATTGTTCTTCTTCACGAGGACCGGGTTGGCGACCCAGGTCGGGTACCGGACCTCCCGGATATACTCGTTGTCTTTCAACTTTACCACTCCCTCCTCGAGGGCTTGCTGGCGATCAGGGCCAAGCTTCCTCCGCTTTTGCACCACGGGTTTGACCGTGGGGTCGACCTGAAGTCTGTGGCAGGCCACTTTCGGGTCGATGCCGACCATGTCTTCGTGGGTCCACGCGAAAACGTCCGCGTTCTCCCTTAGGAATTTGATTAGTTCGGTCATCGATGAAGATGATCTCGACTTCGTCCATCGGCTCGGCTCTTTTGGTTCCCCTCTTTTCTTCGTATTGAGTGCGGGGGTCGAGCTCATCTTCTTCCATGATCGGCTCCTTCCCGGCTCTCCGGCCCCTGTCGCGGTTCAGGTCGGCTCCGGACCTTTCTTCCACCTGGTCGGCGCCGTCCTCAACCTGAGGGAGTGGACCTGTCTGATTGCTCAGCATGCGGTCGTCCCCGAGATCGGGATCAGCCTGCTCGGTCCCCTGATTCGGGTTGACACCGGCGCTTACGCTGACCAGGTCGACATTTGTCTCAAACTCAGGAGGCGACCCTTCCTAGTTTCCCGATATGCAGTCCCCCTCTGTTCTACCCGGCGTCGGCTCGGTGCTTTCGTTGGGGACGATCTGCAAATGTTCCTGATCAGCTGCTGTCTCGGTGTCCGAGACGGGGTTGGCGGCATTTATCTCCAATCGGGGAATGGTCAGAACGCACTCCCGAGCTTCCCTCTAGTCTCCTCGGTGTGTCCCTTCCCCGTCCGAGGTTGGGAACTTGATGGAATAGTAAAAGATTGAGACGGCCCCCCTCAACTTATAAAGCGTCGTCCTGCCTATGATGGCGTTGTACTCGCTCTGACAGTCCACGATTATGAAGGTCTCGAGGATGGTTCTTGAGGGTTGCCCCTTTTCTCCGAACCGGATCGGTAGCGTGACTTGGCCGACCGGGGTGGTCATGTGTCCGTTGAAACCCTAGATCCGTTCTCGGCATGGTTGGACGTCCTTTGAGTCTATTCCAATCTTCTTGAAAGTGTTGTAGTAAAGTATACTTGCGTAGGCCCCAGTGTCGACCATGATGCGGTGGATCTTGATTGCCATGATGGGCGCGGTGATAACCAACGCGTCAGAGTGGGGGTGGTCAAAGAGGAAAGCGTCTTCGTCGGTGAATGAGATCTTGTTAGGGGTTGGTTCAGGTGGCGGCCTGCTCCCGGCGTGCATCACCCTTTGTCCGGCATGATAAGCTTGTCGGGCATAAGCCTTGGCCTGTCTTCTCGACAGGAGTGATTCAACTCGGCTGGTATTCACGCGCCGGGGTGGGGTATAGGCCTGGTCGGTTCCCGGTGAAGGGGACCGATTTCGCTTTTGCCCCCTCGAGGTACCGGCCTCACCTTGGTACGCCGGGTTGAATGTCAGGATCTCATTGGGGCCGCCTTGTTGCGGCTTCTTCCTTCGCGGGTTCACGTCGGCGTCATCCTCACTATCGAGGCCGTCCTCGAAACGGCCTCCCTTCTTCCTCTTCTCCCCTGAGTGCGTGAACCTCTTAACGTTCGGGTCCTCAATCAATTTGAGCAGTGCTGAGATCAGGTTTTGACATTGGTCGGTGTTGTGGCTATGTGCCTTGTGGTAGGTACAGTAGCGGGACTTGTCAACTTTGTCCTTATCTGTAAACATCGGTTTTGGGTCCGGTAACAACCCTTTGGTCTTGATTTCCTCGTACACGGCGGCGGAACCAACGGAAAAGACGCCCTGATAGGTCTCCTTGAGTTCCTCCGCCTTTTGCCTCCTCATGGCTCGGATCTCTGCGAACGACTTGCCTGATTTTCCCGATTTTTCATCCTTCGTTTTCCCCTTGTTCGACGCAACGTCGAGCACCGGGATGGACGAGGATTCTTCGGCCATTATGTAATTTTGGGCGCGGACAAGAAATTCTTGGTAGGTGGTCGGCTTATTTTGGCAAAGGGACCATTTAAACAAGGTCTTCGGCTTCAGGCCGGCCTGGGCTGAGATCAACAACGCCTCCGGGTGGCACTGTTCCATGTTTTGGACTCGATCGTTGAATCTGGCAATGTAATCCTTCAAGCTTTCATCCTCGCCTTGGACGATTATGGCGATGGACTCCTTGGGGGCGAGGTTGATCTGTGACCCGATGAAGTGCGATCGGAACGCCGTCCTGAGTTGCCCCCAGGTGGAGACGGAGTGGGGGTATAAAGAGTGGTACCATCTCTGTGCTTTGGGCCCCAATGTCAATGAAAACATGCGGCAGCGCAGAGCGTCGGTGGCGCCGTGCAGGTCCATCCACGAGGTGTAGAGACCAATGTGGGAGTCCGGGTCCGAGCTTCCGTCATAGAGTCCGAGCTGAGGGACTTTGATTTTCGGAGGGACGGGTTCTTGTAATATGTCGGGCGAAAGAGGTGAGGCGTGATCCACGACCCGGGGAGTCGGTCGCGGGAAGGAAGGAGGTGGGAGGAACGGAGGTGAAGGTTCGCTTCGGGTGTGGTGCCGACCCTCTAGTTCGGCAATTCTTCGTTTGAGAGCCGCGACTTCGTTCACGTCACGTCCGATGGTTTTTCCCCGTTCAATGACCTCCCTGAGGTCCCGGTTAGCCTTGCTTTTGTCGCTGAGGCATTGATGGACGGAGCGGCAGATAACCTGCAAGCTCCGTTCCGGTTGACTTTCACCGGTCTGTTCCGTAGGTGCCGGGCCAGCTCCCTTTTCGCGCCGGTCCAGAGCGGCGCGGTTGGGGGATTGGGCCGTCGTCTTGGACTTGGCGGGTTTTTTCTTTTTTGGCCCGTCCGTCTCCTTAGCAGGAGTTTGGAGCAGCGTGTTGCCGGGGCCTTCCGTGGCCGCCACGGTGTTACCCACGGCCGCCTGACCAGCCAGGGCCCTCGCGAAGACCCCCTCAAGGGCTTTGAGGACGTCGGGGTGTTGCATGGCCTCCGCGAAGGTCGGGACTGGAGGGGCAGGGGCTTGAGCCCCCTGTTGTGCACGGCGGGAGGGTCCCTCGCCGTCACGCCGGCACGACGGAGCGCCGGATTGCTGTGTTGACTCGTCTTGAGCGGATGAAATCATATCTGGATCGGGAGTGGAAGAGAGTGCGATGTAGTGTTAACCACGGGATCGAAAATGTTGACACCAAGTAACTTATGGTGCCCTTCCTCTAGCGCCAAACTGTTGACGAGCGTTTTCGGTCAACGGTTGAGATTGAAAGTATTGAGAATGCAAGATTGGAAATACAAGAAAGATAGGGTTTAATTGTAAATTTTATTAAATGATCACGGGGTCGGCCTCTCGTACGAGGTCGGCACTTGTGATATCCTTACAATTCTTACAATTCTTAGAGAGAGAAAGTAGAAGAAAGCTTGTGTTAGTTGAGGATTCAACAACCCCAAAATAAATGTGGGGAGCTGCTATCTATAATACTCTTAAATGTGGTATTGTTCATCGGTCTTGTCACACAGTAGATCTTCAGAGTGGTTCGGCGCCTTCCTGACAGCCCATTAAATGCGATTTGAGGTTTTCTCAATCATTGCCTACTAAGCATTTAATGCAAGCATGAGTGGCATTTAATGCTGATTGGATAGGTGGGACGAGTCGTCCCATCAACGAATGATGACCTCCCAAGTGGCGAATATTTTAATAGCGACTGGATCGGTTCTATGCTCTGTCGGGGCGGCCCCGACTTACTCTGGTCGGCACCTTTGCCCCGAAGGCCCGCGCGGCCCAGACGTGCCTTTTTTCAGCTCGGCCCCGTGACGAGATCGACCCGGCCCCCACGAACCCGGGGCCGGGCTCGGGGAGCGTTCTCTACTACTCGGAAAACACATAATCCCTCAACTCAGGTCGGCCCCGAGCATCCCGATAGGCTCGGCTCTAACCCCCGGGTTCGGTCCCACGCAGCTCTTGGTGCCGACCCGTTCGGTCCTGCCCCGACCGATCCGGATGTCAACAATATATATATATATATATATATATATATATATATATATTGTTGAAACTGGAAAAAATAAATAAAGAAAAAAATACAACAATTTATGATAAATAATTAAGTGAATTAAAAATATTGTTTTAAATTCTAAAAACTAACTTATTATCATAATTGACTTCATTTATTATATTTTTATTTAAAACACATAAAGAAATAATATGAACAAATAAAAAACAATTGGAAAGTAAGAATATATGCACATCTATATATGTATCTATATAAAGAGAAAATATATTTACCAAAAATAGTAATAAAAAAGTCAACCAGCATTTATTGCATTCTATTTTCGGCAGTTTTTTAATTTTCTTTTTAAATTATTCAAAAAAAAGGATCAACTATATGTGAATCAAAATTTCATGGGTTTTGTGGATTTAATTTAGGTAAATTTCAACTGATGCTTACAATTTTGCAAAAGTAAAAATTATTTCTCATTTTTTTTTAAAAAAAAAAAATTGATTACCATAAAATCAGGAATTTTGAATTAGGCAAAATACTATCATATATCTTTTCCTAATTGTAATAGATCAATTGTTTATTAAAAAAATAAATTGCATACAAATAGGGTTAATTTAGGTAAAATTCGGCATGACAATTTTGTAAAAGTCAAAATTCTCTCATTTTTTATTAAAATAAATCTTTTTACCACAAAATCGGGAATTTTGAATTAGACAAAATATTATAACATATATCTTTACCTAATTACAATAGATCATGTCCATTAAAAAATCAGATTGCATAGAAATCAGGTCAAATTTTAACTTGAATATTAAAATTTTAACAATCCTTATCATTTGGCCACTACGTTCTCTAGTCCAATTTTTTTTAAAACATAAAACAGAGTCGTATAATATTAATTTTAAATTTAAAATGAAATCGTATTGGAACATCCTAAAATTTGAGTTTTGTTGAATCCAAGGATACAAATTTGAAGTTGATCGCATACACGTACACAATTTTTCCATTCCTTAAATTAAATAATTTACAATTTTAACATAATACGACTATAGATTATCAACAAAGACGTAATACAATATCTGCCATTGACTATGCAGTCTTCATAAAACTAGTATAAATTATATCATATATATCATGCTAAATAATTTAATTAATTTATTTAAACATATTTACAATCTTAACATACATAGATATCAAGATTTATTTTTTTAGATAAGATTTACCCAGAGGTAGGTTGTTTTCTGTTTAATAATATATAAGTTACATTTTGTTTTATTTCAATACATGCGTTTTACGTTATTCTAATCATCTAATATCTAAATCTAAATGCTTACATAATAAAACTAACTCGTGCATAGCACAGGTAGCGCACTAGTTATAGAAAGAAGATAATAAATATATTTATATGGATGATTTAAATATATTAAATATGTGTATATATGGTAATCCAAACCTAAGTTATTTCTATAAAAAAAATTAGTAATTTTTATCCAAGCCATATTTACAAAGTACAATTTTTTGCTAAGTAAGATTACGAAGCGTACAAAATGTACGAAGCTGACATTTAAATTCATCGCATTCTGAAATTATATATAGGGGAATATGAGAATAATATCAAACTAGTTACTAACCGAACAAAAGCCGAAGGACAAAAGTATGTCAACTTCATCCTTTTTTCCATAAAAGGCCCAAGGACTTGTAGTAATTAATGGAGGAATTTGCACGGTACACGTTCACAATAATTAAATATTACATAATTACCTCCACTATATAATTATTTATAAATTAACAAATTTGTTAAATTTATTTGCATATATACCTATAAAGTTGATTTCCTATTTATATGGTAATTTCCCCTCTCTCTCTCTTTCTTCTTCACACGGCAATCTCTCCTTCTTCAGCACAAAAAACCCTCCACCGTCTGCTAGTCGACTCCTCCGATCCCCCTTCACACAAGTCCGCCACCTCCTCCAATTCCCCTTCCGCCACCGCATCCGCCTTCGCCTTGCGGGGGAGAACATCCACGATGAGGCCTGTCGCCAAGCCTCGTCCTACGACTTCTCCATCCGCCAAGTACATCCCCTTCAACGCTGATCCATCCTCCACCGAGTCCTACTCCCTCGACGAGATCGTCTGCTGAGCCATCCCCGCGGTCGTCATCTCCAGGTAGGCGATCCGATAATCGTTCTTCATGGAGTCGATGAGAGAGAAGAGGAATATCATTTTAATCGATCTGTCAATTTATTTTTGTGGTATATTTGTGTAACTTTTCTTAAAAAAAAAAAAA
>CACSLK010024540.1:17781251-17836706 GCA_902706635.1 Striga hermonthica | reverse complement strand
AAGGTGGTTGGGTGTTGACTTATTAAATGTCCTACAACCAAATTTATTAATCTCTTAACCACTATATTCCAACCACTATATGCCAATCTATCCATCCATTTGACTTTAATTAGCCAATCAATTTTGCTGAAGGCGTATGAAGGATTCTGCTAATTGCTCAATCTATAAATAGATGGCCTTACAAAGGAAGGAGTGGAGAGATAAGAGAAAAAGAGAAGGAAGAAATAAAGAGGAGAAAAGAAAAACATAAATATTTATTTGTTATAAAAATAACAAAAAGAGAGATATTTTATTTATATTTTAAGTGCTCAACTCTCGACTCCATTACAGTTCGCCGGAGCTCGTAAATCTGGTGTGCTACAGATTTAGAGACGTTTGCCGTTGTATCTTTGGGGAAGTTACGCCTTAACCGTTAGCAGCCACACGGGGCGTATTCTTCTTGCGGAAAGAGTTTTACTTGCCTCGGCTAAAATCTTTCCGTTTTCAGTTGTAATTTATTTTTCAGTTCAATTGTAATTTTCTATTTTTAGATTATTTATAAGAACTGAAAATACATATCAGTTCGTAGGATTCCCGTGTAATTTTACACTAAATTTCCAACATTCGCAAGAAGAATATCAGTCATCCTACTGAACTGATGGCATCCACCGGAGCAGGTTCCAGCTCTCAGCATCTGATCAATCATGTACCTGCTGTCCATGTTCCTACAGCTGAAAAGCCCAAAAAATTCAACGGGCTTGACTTTAAGAGGTGGCAACAAAAGATGCATTTTTACCAGACCACTTTGGGTTTGGTGAAATACCTGAAGGACGGCCCTCCGGTCATTTCTGAGAATGAGACCAATGCAGAACTACGCGCTGCGTACGATGCTTGGGGGCAAGGTGACTACCTTTGCCGTAACTATGTCCTGAACGGGCTTAGTAACGAGTTGTACAACGTGTACAGCTCTGTTGGTTCTGCCAAGGAGCTTTGGGATGCCCTGGAGAAGAAGTACAAGACGGAGGATGCCGGGGCGAAGAAATTCGTCGTCGGCAAATTTCTTGACTTCAAGATGGTTGACACGAAGACCGTCGTGTCACAAGTGCAAGAGTTCCAGCTGATCTTGCACGATATCCATTCTGAAGGGATGACTTTGAGTGAGTCATTCCAAGTAGCGGCTGTGATCGAGAAGCTGCCGCCAGGCTGGAAGGACTTCAAGAACTATCTCAAACACAAAAGAAAGGAGATGAGTCTTGAAGACCTGGTTGTTCGTCTTCGTATTGAGGAGGACAACCGTAATTCGTCGGGCAAAAGCCCGATAATGGAGGCTCGTGCGAACTTGTTGGAGCAAGGAAATTCGAGCAAAAGGAAGCCCCTTAACAAAGGGAAGCAGCCCGCCAAGGTTTGGAAATTCACTAGATCTTGTTACAACTGTGGAAAGCCAAACCATATGGCGAAAGACTGCAAGAGGCCAAAGAAAGCTGGGCCAAATAAAAGGCAACTGAGTGCCCTTGTTGCTGAACACGGCCTGTGCCGGGTGAATTGATCGATTTTGATATGTCGGCAGTGGTGTTTGAAGCCAATTTGGTGGATAACCCAAGGGAGTGGTACATCGATACTGGTGCCACTCGTCAAGTGTGTTCCGGCAAGGAGGTGTTCTCTGAATACACTCCTGCTACGGGTCGAAAACTTCACATGGGAAACTCCTCCACGTCTGATGTGGCTGGAGTGGGCACGGTGGTGCTGAAGCTCACTTCTGGAAGGGAGTTAAAGCTGAAGGATGTTCTGCATGTCCCAGACATCCGCAAGAATTTGGTCTCTGGATCACTTCTTGTTGAGCATGGATTTAGGCTGGTGTTTGAAGCTAAGAAGTTTATTCTTAGCAAATATGGAAAATTCCTTGGTCTTGGTTATCTCGACAAGAGATTGTTCAAAATGAATGTAATGGCTGTAAGCCGTGTAACCGTTGATAATAAAAAGCCTATTTCTGTTTATACCGTTGAGTGCTATGATGTGTGGCATATTAGATTGGGACATGTAAATCTAAATGCGATAAAACGGTTGATGAAATTAGAATTAATTCCTAATTCTAAAGTTGATAAAAATACAAAATGTGAAATTTGTATTGAAGCAAAAATGGCTAAGTTGCCTTTTCACTCGGTGGAAAGGAGTACTGAACCATTAGGCTTGATCCATACTGATGTATGTGATATGAAAAGTGTGCAAACAAGAACCGGTAAAAAGTATTTTGTAACTTTTATCGATGATTGCACAAGGTTTTGCTACTTATATTTGTTAAGAAGCAAAGATGAGGCTGTGGAAGCGTTTAAGATATATAAGACCGAAGTTGAAAATCAACTAGGCAAAAGGATTAAAATAATCCGAAGTGATAGGGGTGGAGAGTATGTAGCTCCTTTTGAACAAATATGTTCTGAATATGGCATAATTCATCAAACGACGGCCCCTTATTCTCCACAGTTGAACGGTGTTGCTGAACGCAAAAACCGTACGTTAAAAGAAATGATGAATGCCATGTTGATTAATTCAGGATTACCACAGAACATGTGGGGGGAAGCTGTTTTGACAGCAAATCATATCCTGAATAAAATACCACCTAAAGGGAAAGATGAGACTCCTTACGAAATGTGGAAAAATCGCAAGCCGTCTTATAAATACCTGAAAGTGTGGGGGTGTTTGGCTAAGGTTTCAGTACCTGAACCAAAACAAATGAGAATCGGGCCAAAGACGGTCGATTGTATATTTATTGGATATGCGTACAATAGTACAACGTATAGATTTCTGGTTCATAAATCAGAAAATTCAGAGGTATCGGTTGGTACCACGATTGAGTCAAGGAATGCTATATTCTTTGAGAATGTTTTTCCTATGAAGGAAAGGGCAGAATCTAGTTCTAATAAAAGAACATATGAAACTTCTAGTGGTTCTGTACCAGAGGGTACTAGTGAAGAACCGAGACGTAGTAAAAGGGTAAAAACGGTTAAAACGTTTGGACCTGATTTTATTACGTACATGTTGGACGATGAACCGAGTTCCCTTAAGGAAGCTCTGTCCAGCCCAGATGGACCACTCTGGGAAGAAGCTGTAAATAGCGAAATTGAGTCCATTATGCAGAACCATACTTGGGAGTTGGTTGATCTCCCTAATGGTTGTAAACCTTTAGGATGCAAGTGGATCCTAAAGAAGAAATATAAAGCTGATGGATCAATTGATAAGTTTAAAGCACGTTTGGTGGTCAAAGTCTTTAAACAAAAGGAAGGGTATGATTTCTTTGATACCTATTCACCTGTTACACGTTTAGCGTCGATAAGAGTGCTTCTCTCGATTGCTGCGTTGCACAATCTTGAGATTCACCAAATGGATGTCAAGACGGCATTTTTGAATGGTGAATTGGAAGAAGAAATATACATGGAACAACCTGAAGGGTTTGTTGCACCTGGACAAGAGAGAAAGGTGTGTAGATTGATCAAATCCTTGTACGGACTGAAACAAGCTCCGAAACAATGGCATTTGAAATTTGATGACGTGATGTTGACAAATGATTTCAAAATCAACGAATGTGATAAATGTGTTTATGTCAAGGGAACATCAAATACATTTGTGATTGTATGTCTATATGTAGACGATATGTTGATCATGGGGAGTAACCATGAAGTGATCATGGATACAAAAAGAATGTTGAAAAGAAATTTCGACATGAAAGATATGGGTTTGGCTGATGTTATTCTTGTAATAAGAATTATCAGAACCCAAGATGGAATTGTCTTGTCACAATCTCATTATGTAGAGAAAGTGCTCAAGAAATTTGATACCTATGACGGTGCACAGTCTAGGTGTAAGACACCCCTTGATTTCAGTATAAATCTGGAAGTCAACAAAGGTCAACCAGTGGCTCAGTTGGAATATTCACGGATAATAGGGAGTCTGATGTACTTGACGAATTGTACACGACCAGACTTGGCCTATCCGGTGAATAAGTTGAGCAGATTTACGAGCAATCCCAGTCATGAGAACTGGAATGCTTTAAGAAGGGTACTTAAGTACTTGAGGTACACCCTTGAATACGGGCTCAAATACTCGAGATATCCAGCCGTACTTGAAGGGTACTGTGATGCAAGCTGGATATCAGATTCGAGAGATTCTCGCTCCACTAGCGGATATGTTTTCTGTATTGGAGGAGGTGCAGTTTCGTGGAAATCCACAAAACAAACGTGTATAGCTCGGTCAACGATGGAATCAGAGTTCATCGCTTTAGATAAAGCTGGTGAAGAAGCCGAGTGGCTTAGAAATTTTTTATCTGATATTCCATGTTGGGATAAGACTTTACCGCCTGTGATGATTCACTGTGATAGCCAAGCTGCTATAGGTAGGGCGCAAAGCAACTTGTATAACGGTAAGTCTAGACATATTCGTCGTAGACATAATACCGTACGTCAATTGATCACTAATGGTATTATTTCCATTGACTATGTGAAGTCTAAGGAAAATTTGGCTGATCCTTTGACGAAAGGATTGAGTAGAGACAAATTGACAGTTTTGCTGGAGGGAATGGGCTTAAAAATCCACAATGTAAAGAATGATCATAGTGGTAACCCTACCATGTTGAGTGGAGATCCCTCAAACTTGGTTCAAAGGGAAAACTAAGCTATGAAAATTCAGTTGAGCACTTGGAACATATGAATGTCCATAGCTATTCCCTAGAGCATTCCAAGTGCAAGATTACCTGTTGATTGTGGTGAGGGTAAGTCATGTGGACTTTTAATGAATCCCTAACCTTGTAAAGGTGGAGTATGACATGATACTCTTGATAGGGAGGTCACCTATATAAGTGTGAAGTGTGGGCCGCTTCAAATGTAAACACTTATGAATCCATTGTGTTGTCCATGGCCAAAACGGACACAACGATAGAGTGAAATGGAGTTAAGACTCTATTGTGTGAATGTCATTGTCTCGGTGTACACTATGGAGGAATAGTTCAAGGCATTATGTCCACTAGGCCACCAGTACATCCGATGATGTTTACTAAGGAAGGTTCAAAGCCAAAAGCTACCTTTTCTGATGCAATAGAGTTTTATGAGGATTGAGCACACTAGTATGAATATATTTAATTTACACTCATGTGGGGGATTGTTATAATTGTGAGTGTATTAAATATTGGAGGCGGTGGGATATTAGTTGTATGAAGATGGCCAACCAATTAATTTGTAAGGTGGTTGGGTGTTGACTTATTAAATGTCCTACAACCAAATTTATTAATCTCTTAACCACTATATTCCAACCACTGTATGCCAATCTATCCATCCATTTGACTTTAATTGGCCAATCAATTTTGCTGAAGGCGTATGAAGGATTCTGCTAATTGCTCAATCTATAAATAGATGGCCTTACAAAGGAAGGAGTGGAGAGATAAGAGAAAAAAAGAAGGAAGAAATAAAGAGGAGAAAAGAAAAACAGAAATATTTATTTGTTATAAAAATAACAAAAAGAGAGATATTTTATTTATATTTCAAGTGCTCAACTCTCGACTCCATTACAGTTCGCCGGAGCTCGTAAATCTGGTGTGCTACAGATTTAGAGACGTTTGCCGTTGTATCTTTGGGGAAGTTACGCCTTAACCGTTAGCAGCCACACGGGGCGTATTCTTCTTGCGGAAAGAGTTTTACTCGCCTCGGCTAAAATCTTTCCGTTTTCAGTTGTAATTTATTTTTCAGTTCAATTGTAATTTTCTATTTTTAGATTATTTGTAAGAACTGAAAATACATATCAGTTCGTAGGATTCCCGTGTAATTTTACACTAAATTTCCAACAATATATATATATATATATATATTTAATTAATTTTATTTTTGATTATATAAATATTTATTTTCTTAGTTCTCGTGCAGTACAACATGAGTAGTGTACTAGTTTTCTGCAAATGACAATTAAACGGAGTAGCTATAGAATATCTGTTAAATTAACATATGCATAATTTCAGTATAAGCAATCGCAATAATACAGATTTTACTTTTCCTTCTTCCTCTCTCTCTCTATCCACCTTCCGCCACCGCCACCACCGCCACCGCCACCAACGCACAACACCTCCTTTTCCGTTCCTTTTTATCGCCCAACTCCTCCCACATTGTATACATTCTCCCCCGCATATCTCTCATCGATCCCAATCTCAAAACCCTAATCAATTTCGTCTTTTTATATCTGCCCTGCCCGTTACTGCGTTCTCAGTCCTCTCCCCGCCGATCCGTTTTCCGGAACCAACGGCGGCCCTACACCGTGGGAGGAAATCAGGTGAGCCCGATCATATAGCTCCCGAAATTGTACTCAGCTGTATTTTTTTTTTTCTAAGCACAAAATTGAATATCCTGTCCCATCCGTTGGGTTGCTTTTTCGTCCCAGGATTTATTAGTTACCATTTGAAATCGAAAACCATGGCCGCGGTTTCAGTTCATCAGTTTGCTCAATGCATCACTTGCCATGCTTGGAGCCCAGATCATTCGAGTAATGCGAAATTTTATGGTTTAGTGTTTTGTTTGTATGATTGTGGGTTGCTAAGGGTAGTCGTAATTTCTCGTGTTGCTTGGATTGTAGTGATAGCCTTTTGTCCCAATAACAATGAAGTGCATATCTATCAGCTTTTGGGAGGAAAGTGGGAGAAGATCCACGTTCTTCAAAAGGTAAACGTGCAGCGTCTCTTTTGAAGGTGCTTCAGTTTTGTTGGTTTCTGGTGAACTAATTGCGATCTAGCTAGTTTCCTTGTGCGTCTTTCGAAAAAGTTGCAATGTGCATTTCCTCAAAATACCTTGAATGCGCTAAGTGTGTTGTGCACTTGGTGGAGCTATAAGGTCTGGTTGCAGTAATGTTAAGCAGAAAATTGATAGCACAAAGATTACTAAGTAACTAATTTTTTGTGTTTTAACTTTTAAACCATTTTATGTGTTTGTCCCAGTATGCAGGAGTTAAATCTGAAAGAAAAACATCTTCTGAAGTTACCATTACCAAATAAAAAATTGTGAAATTGGGTAATCGTTTTCTTTTGTTGGTTGTCGAAAATCACCTCAACTATTTTTATACATATCGAAATTTGATAAATTTCAGTGCTACAGATATAAATATAGGCATGTGTTATGTGGTTAGGAAAAAATCTCCAGGCAATATAGGAAAAGTATATCAGGAAATTATGCTGCCTGATATTTCAAGAGTTGCCACGGTGTTGCTTTTTACTTTATATTGGTTAAGTTCTTGACAGATTTTTGATCTCTATCATCTAATTCATCATTGGCTTGATTCATCTTCTCATCGTCTTCTTTTGGTCACAGCATGATCAAATTGTTTCTGGAATAGATTGGGGCGTAGGTTTGAACAGAATAGTTTCTGTTGCTCATGATCGGAATTCGTAAGTGACTATCTTCCGTTGGTCTAGTTCAAATGATACCACTAATTTTTATGTTAGACTAATATCGTTGCCTGCAATTTCATTGGCACTTTGGTTGAAATATGAGTTCATCATTTTTTAGATATGTGTGGTCACTAGAAGCGTCAGAGTGGGTGCCAACCCTTGTTATCCTCAGACTGAATCGTGCCGCACTTTGTGTACAATGGAGCCCGAAAGGTATGAAAATCTATTTGCGGTTTGATGCATTAAGTCTTGTGATGCATGATGTGATGATGGACGTAATGCGCTTGAGATTTCTGTAGCTCCTCTTCCTCTCTCTCTCTCTCTCTCTCTCTCTCTCTCTCTCTCTCTCTCTCTCTCTCTCTCTCTCTCTCTCTCTCTGTACCGCTGTTCCTCTCTCTTATTTATACATGCATTCTGACACTTCCTGTTCTAATTAAACAGTGGTGTTTAAAAAAATTGTGACGCATGAGACGTGCTTCGATATGAAAACTTACAAGAGAATGTGTTGTGCTTTTTTTCCATCTTACATTCACTCTGCTGTAAATTTGATGCATTCCCTTAACTACTGTTTTTCCCCCTCCTTCAGAAAACAAGTTTGCTGTGGGAAGTGGGGCTAAAACTGTTTGTATATGCTACTATGAGCAAGAGAACAACTGGTAAGATTCCTTAGTTCCTGTTTCTCCCAATTTTTTCGGTAATATTATTATTGTTTAAGGCATGGTGATATAATTTCTCTGTAGAATTAGGGGTACATGTGTGTCTTTGTTGAGTCTTCTGTTATTTTGGCGCAAATGCTTATTTGTCTCTGTGTCTTATACTTCCCACAGGTGGGTAAGCAAAATTATTAGAAAGCGGCATGATTCTTCCGTGACAAGTGTTGCCTGGCATCCTAATAATGTGAGTATGCCTCGTCTATTATCTGGCCTTCTATCTGTTGCTCTGTGAACAGTTACCATTTCCTCCAAATAACAGTTGCGTTTTGTACACCACTTTTATCTTTATTTTGGAGGAATAACACAAGATCGGTTTATATCTTGATATGCACCCATCTGAGCATTACAATGTTTTGATGCCTATGTATATATTGATTGAAAAGATGAGAATTCCTTATTCGAGAGCTAAATGTTACATCCTATTGCAGTAAGTGTTTGGAATGTAATATAATAATTCAACATATATTGGACTGGGGAGGTCCATTCAGATTTTCTTTCGATAGTTTCACTAGCTTCATTTAGTTTCATTTAGTTGATTATTTGAACTTTTCAATATTTTTTGTTCTCAGATATTGCTTGCAACCACATCAACCGATGGAAAGTGCCGAGTATTCTCTACTTTCATCAAAGGTGTAGACACGAAGTATGTTTCATTGGTGATACTGAATCTCTGAGTCTTTGGCGTTCAGTTTCCCTTCCTTTATAACTAATGCACATTTTTCGTGGCATATCTTACAATCTTACAGGAACTCTACAGGTTCTTCTGATTCAAAATTTGGAGAGGTCTGGATCTGTCCTTTGCTTATTTTATTATACTATTTTTTTTATTTTTTAAAAAAATCATATTTGAAGCCTATTAATTGATGTGGGAAAAATGTATGATTTACTATTTGTTTGGTTGTTTCTTTTCTTTCCTCATCGTTTCCGTGCTCTTTTGGATCAGCAAATCATGCAGCTTGATCTCTCATTTAGTTGGACATTTGGCATTACGTGGTCCCCACATGGCAATACCTTAGCCTATGTAGGTCAGATTTTCTTCAGTTTGCTTTGTTATCAGCGAGATCTTTGCCTGACATACGCTGGCAGTATGCATTTATTTTCTATCCGCATGTGATACAGAGTTCAATACATCTTTGCTTTTTCAAATCTTGCTCCTAAAAAGCAATCATGTATTATTCATGTCTGAAATTGGACATTGAGTGCAACCTGTTTCTCAGAAAAATTATTAGTATACTTTGTACATGTGAGTGAATACTTCATGGTTTATTTGATTTTAATTAATGAGCACAAAACCTCAGGTCACAACTCAATGATATACTTTGTTGATGACGTTGGCCCTTCTCCATCTGCTCAGAGTTTAACCTTCCGGGATTTGCCTCTACGAGATGTGGGTCAGCATCAACTCTTAAAAAAAATTGTTTTCTATAATCTTATGCTGATAATGTTGATAAAAACTAATGATTAGGAAATTACTTGATTTAGGTTCTGTTCGTTTCTGAAAGAATGCTCATTGGAGTGGGATTTGATTGCAATCCCATGGTATTTGTAGCAGATGAAAGGGGATTATGGTGAGTTGAGTTTTAATGTACTAAGTATACTAATACTCTAGTGGTCGTTTGTCATTGTTCAGAAGTATAAATTCACAAGAAAAGAAAAAAAAAGCCCTATCATTGGAGAAAAGTTAATTACAAAAGCTACTACCCCGAGGTTTAGCCGAAAAAAATTAAATGCCCAGCCTATCTCTTAAAAGTTCATATTTATCAATTTGTCCTCCTCGAGAGGGGGTTTATTTGCTTAGTGAATTTAAACCACGGGGGACTTTTGTAACTGTTTGTAGTGGATTATCCGTATTTTGTACGCTGGCCTGGGTTAATTGGTAACTAGGCTAAGCCCATGATGTACTTGTGTGAATGCACTATAAGCCCAAACATGTGTTGAATCTTTTCTTTTCTGATTTTGTTTCTCCTTTCAATAACCTGTAGGAGCTTCTTGAGGTTTCTTGATGACCGTGAACAAACTCCAGGTGCAAAATATGGCTTGCAGGTAAAGGCTGGTTGTATTTTTGGGAAACATGAAACCATTCTTTGATTGATGACTTAGGAATATGCAGCATAATAATGTGTGATTGTTTTGTTTTTATTTATTTTTTATTATGATTATTATTATTATTATTATTATTATATTATTATTATTATTATTATTATTATTATTATTTTGTACTCTGACCATCTAAAAAATGTGTTAATTGTTTGATCTGCATACCACATATTTCAATCTTCAATTTTTATTTTCCTTTTCTCCAGCGTTCTGGAACATTTGGAAAGTTTTACAGTCAGTCGAAAACCGGAAGCAATGACGAGAGTAGTGAAAACTCAAGAAAACACGACAACTGTATTACGTACGTCCTTTGCTATCTTCGCTTTAGTTTCCCGCAATTATCCCTCCATCTCCTCTCGTGATTTAGATTGTGATGACCATCTTTTCGACTTCCAAAATTTAGTTCTATCGTGGCCCTCAAGGATTCGGGAGATACTACAATCACCAGCTTCAGCACCTCAGGTTGAAATAGCGCAAAGCAAACTCGAATATTTTAAACCCACTAATTTGAAGCTACTTATGACGGCTTTATTTTGCCCATATTTATTACAGGATTGGATGGCAAGATAATCATATGGGATTTGCAGAGGGAACAAGATCTAGTGGAGTACTTGTAAATGTTGTCTGTTTGTTGGTCTATTGTTGCTGTATCTTTATGGTTGATTTTACTGATGCTCGATCCTCTACTCATCGTTTATGCTTCACTTGTAGAGCTTTCACAATGAAATTTTCGTGTTCCCGTTTCTGATGAATATGATTGTATCTGTCTCTGTATTTGTGAACAAGTACAAAGTTTTGTTGACAAATGACGTTGATATACGAACTTCAGAATGTTGTGAATTGATATATACAGTTCTGTATCAGCTTTGTTGCTAAGAATAGATTGAGAAACAATTTCGGTGATTTCTGAAGGTTACATCATTCGTTTTTTTGTCATTTTCTTTTGTCGAAATTTTAATGATTATTTTAATATATATAGGTATGATTCAAACGAGAAAGATTTTCATGTACATTATGATAATCCAACAAAAAAAAAATAAAAAAATTAAGCATTTGCACTCCGACGACAAAAAAAAAATAAAATAAAAAAATAAAAAATAAAAATAAAATAAAATAAAAGAAATTCAAATTTCTGCACTCATTAACAATATTTTGGTCATTACTCCTAATCCCTAATCCCTTTAACACAAATAGTGTTGTTAAATTAAACGAGTTTGAGAAAAGGAAATTAGAAAAAATATGTCTGACGAAACTTTGAACGCTGACCCTAGTTCCGACGGCGGCGCCGTCAAGTCAACCCCTCCTGTTCTCCTTCATACTCCGAGCGCTCTCTCCGGCGACAACGCAGGCAACACTACTCCGCAGCGAATTGTCGATGAATTCCCGGCGTTGAATAAGGAGTCGATTCCGCCACTTGTTAATGGCCGCTATTCTAAGCGTAGGCGCCCCCTTGATCCGGGAATCTCGATTGAACGAGAAAATAATGGATTGAAACCAATGGAGGACCCTAATCCCTCAGCCCCTAAGGCGATGACGAACGAGCCCCAGCGCTTAAGCTTTCGGGAAATGGTGAGTAGGAACCAGCCACATGTTGTGGTGGATGATGAAGCGGAGGCGGACGATGGGGTGGAGAAGGACATCTCGGTAGATTTCTCGACATCGGTGTCGGACGTGCGCATCGCGCCACGATTCCTGGAGATGCTAGCCAAGGATTGGAAAGACGTGGTGGTGGTCAAACCTATGGATACATCTCTCTCTCACGCGGTCCTGTACAATCGTTTAACGAAAATGTGGCCCCACATGGTGGGTTGCAAGATGATGGATTTAGAAAACGGCTACTATTTGGTTCATTTTCGGAATAATGAGGACGCGCTTAGTACCCTTGTGGGTGGTCCTTATGTCGTGGGGAACGGTTACCTTCATGTCCAACCTTGGTCTTTGGATTTTGATGAACACAAAGCGAAACTATCCAAAGTTGTGGCTTGGATTCGGCTTCCAGGGATGCCCGTGCACCTTTATCACAAACGCGTGTTTCGGCAAATTGGTCAAATAGTGGGGAAGGTGGTGAAGATAGATTATCAAACAGCCTCGCTTACAAGGGGGAAGTATGCTCGTCTTGCGGTGCTAGTCGACCTGTCCAAGCCGTTGTGTGTGCACTTTACGATTGGGGGTAAAACCCAACGGGTTGAGTATGAAAATATGCCGCTTATATGCTTCCGCTGCGGTAAGTATGGACACGACGTTAACTCGTGCGTAGATCGGGAAAGCCAACCCAAGGAATGTTCCAAGGAGGGGACAACAACTGATGCTAACACTCGGTCGGTCGGGGGCCAAGGGGAAAAACAACCGGAATCGGCGGAGCCCGAGGGAACTGGGGCATTGTATGGCCCCTGGATGCAAGTACCTCAGAGGGAGAGGAGAAATACGGGCCGACGGGATAAGGGAGTGTCGGGAGGGTCTTCTACCCTAGGCAATAGATTTAACGTGCTGCACACACACGGGGACATCACCAATGAGCCCGAGTTTCGATTTGGAGCAGACGGCGCACCTGGGGCATCAAGTTCGAAAAGTGTTCCGACCACTTTGGGACCGAAGGAGTGGCGTCGAGCAAGTGAGTATAAGGGGAAGAGCCCGGCGGGGGGTCGTAAGCAGGTGGATAATCGAAAGATGCCTGTTGCGGGAGAGATCAATGCTAGGCCGATTACTAACGATAAGGGCGTGGCCGAAGAGACAACTAAGAGCTCTCGGGGCTCGGTGGTCGTTCGTGGGAAGTCCTCCAAATCCGGCAGCGAGATTGAGAGGCAGCAGGTGCCCCTCGCGTCACCGTTAAGTGTCCCTGTTGGCTCGGGCTTAGATACTACCAAACATCGAGCGGTCCAGATCGTGGATGATCATTGTATGGAATTTAACCAGGACATTGAGGACGAGTCGGGCGCGGAGGTGGAGGCCATGTTGGAGGATCATACATTTACGCCTTCCGGTAGGCCAAACCCTTGGCCGGAGGAGGCGTTTCCAACGGAAAGGGGCCGCGTAGCGCCGTCGGGCATGGAGACAGATGAGGACGAGGACCCCGACATGGAGGGTCGTCTTAGGGCCTGAGGGAATCCATTTCCTATTTCTAGCACGGTTCCCCATGAAGTTGTTAGTCTGGAATGTTCAGGGGGCAGCCTCGGAGTCTTTTCGGCTTGCCTTCCTTTCCATTGTTCAACAGAATAAACCGGATGTGGTTGCGTTGTTAGAACCTCGTATCAGTGGCCAGGGCGCTGATGCTTTTATTAAGAGGAGTCGATTTGCTTACTCGTTTCGTGTAGAAGCTATGGGCTTTTCTGGCGGCATTTGGCTCCTTTGGCCCGAAGGAGTGGACGTTCGTATCTTAAGGTGCGGTCGTCAGTTTATCCATGCGCGTGTCATTACGGGCCACGAAACATGTACAACCACCTTCGTCTATGCATCACCTAACCCCGTGAGGAGACATCGGCTTTGGGCCGACCTGGACGGCCTAGCGCAAGTGACTAGTGGTCCGTGGGTTATTGGAGGCGATTTCAACTGCATTTTGCGGCGCTCTGAGAAAACTGGAGGATCTAGTGCCCGATACAATGTTAGCGGTGAATTTGGGAACTGGATTAATAATAACAGTTTGTGTGAGATTAATGCGATGGACAACAGAGTTACGTGGGCTCGGGGAGATGTAGCGGAGAAATTGGATAGGTTCATTGTCAATACGGCGTGGCTCGACAAATTTTCAGAAGGTCGCCTACTTTATTTGCCGCTTATACAATCGGACCATTCGCCCATTCAACTTTGTTTTGGGCAGTCTCCTGGTAGTATGGGTGGTAGGAAACCATTTCGTTTTGTGGCGGCATGGCTGATGCATGAGGACTTCCCTCGCCTTCTCGAGGAGGTGTGGCGTCCAGGGTTACCTTTCGTAGAGGCCGCTTCTCGTTTCGCGGTGGAAGCTCAGACTTGGAATTCCGAGACCTTTGGCATATTTTCCAAAGGAAAAAACGATTGATGGCCAGAATAGCGGGCATTCAGAGGTCCTACCGCTTCTACTTCAAAGACAGCCTGGTGGAGCTGGAGAAGACGCTACGCCGGGAGTTGGATGAAGTTCTGACGCACGAAGCATTGTTACTCCTTCAGAAATCCAATCGAGACTGGACCTTGTTTGGGGACAGGAATACAGCCTTCTATCACCGCCAAGTGCGACATCGTCGGGCCCGAAGCCGTGTTCTTTCTCTCATGGATGATAATGGCAATGTGGTCGATACCCAAGTAGGACTTCGGGATATGGCGGTAACTTTCTTCAAGGCCATATACTCGGCGGATCTCGCACCTCTGCCCGAACAGGTGGTGGACAACTGTTTCCCTCCCTTAGAGGCGGCCCGTAAAGCGTCCATGGCTCAGGATATAGAAGAGCTTGAGATTGTTAATGCATTGAAGGCAATGGGCCCGCTTAAAGCACCGGGTAGCGACGGCCTAAATGCGCTCTTTTTCCAAAAGAATTGGGCGACCGTGGGACAGTCCGTCTACGAGCTGTTCTGTCGAATTTGGGCCGGTGAGCCTCTTCCGCAGGAGCTAAACCGGTCCCTGTTAGTCCTTATCCCCAAGGTGGTGTCTCCTTCCACGATTAAACAATTCAGACCAATTAGCCTTCTTAATGTGGCTTATAAGTTGTTTACCAAGGTTTTGGTGAACAGAATGAAGGTGGTTCTTCCGGACATCATCCATCCGGCTCAAGCCTCTTTTGTGCCCGGGCGGCATATAACGGATAATATTATTGTCGCACAAGAACTTATTCACTCTATGAGAACGAGACGTAGTGGGACGGGCCATATGGTCATCAAGGTGGACCTGGAAAAAGCGTATGATTTTTTGCGTTGGGATTTTATCCTCGAGACCCTCCGTTTGGCAGGATTCCCGGATAAATTGACCAGAGCTATAATGTCATGTGTGTGCTCCAGTTCGATGAATTTACTATGGAATGGGGAGGAATATGAGCCTTTCTTTCCGACTCGGGGGGTCCGTCAAGGCGATCCGATATCTCCATACATTTTTGTCCTTTGCATGGAACGACTGGCTCAGCTTATCGGGACGGCTGTCGATTATGGGGATTGGAAGCCGATTGCTGTGGGCCGTGGGACGGTCCGCATTCCGTTCTTAATGTTTGCTGACGACTTGTTGCTGTTCTTGGAAGCCTCGACAAGTCAAGTTGATATCTTGCAAGGGGTCCTTGAGAAGTTCTGCTCGGCATCGGGGCTAAAGGTGAGTTCAGCCAAAACTAAGTTATTTTTTTCGGCTGCTGTTGACGAAGATCGATGCCGAGACATTTCAGCGAGACTCGGATTCGAGAGGGTGGAAGATCTCGGCACATATTTGGGGATGCCTTTGATTCACAGAAGAGTAACAACGGCCACGTATGCGGGCATCTTAGAAAGGGCAGAAAATAAACTAGCGGGGTGGAAGGCGGCTTCTCTCTCGGCTGCGGGCAGATTAACTTTAACTCAGTCAGTTCTTTGCTCGTTACCGTATTACGCTATGCAAACTGTGGTCCTACCCGCAGCCACGTGTAGTAAGCTTGATAAATGTGGTCGTTCTTTTCTTTGGGGGGGCTCGTCGGGACAACGTAAACCTCATTTGGTGTCGTGGGGAGATATTTGCCAACCACGTGCTAATGGGGGTCTCGGGCTCAAAAAGGCGAGACTAATGAACGAAGCTCTTCTCATGAAACTTGGTTGGACTATGCTCTCTAAGCCCGATACGTTGTGGGTTCGGGTTATGTGTGCTAAGTACAATTTACGTCCGAAAGAGATGAATGGCGATTTTACCTTCCCTAGCGGTTCTGTTTGTCTACGTGCTGTGGCGAAGATTTGGCCGCACGTCCGGAAAGGAGTTCGATGGGCTTTGGGAAATGGGAGGCAAACGCGTTTTTGGTTAGACATATGGCTAAATGCGTCAGAGCCATTGGTCAAATTGGCGTGCGGGCAAATTCCGGCAGAAATGCTTAATGCTCCGGTGGCGGACTACGTAACGACAACAGGCGATTGGTGGTGGGCGAAGTTTGAGCACTTACTGCCGGCTAATTCCCTTTTGCTAATCGCTGTTGTGATGCCCCCGAATATTTCGGCAAGAGAAGATCGTTTAGTATGGGGACACACACCGAGCGGCATCTTCTCGACAAAATCTGCTTACGCAGCGTTAACGGCGGTGGCATCAGACTGCTCCAACCCGCTGTGGCGAGTTATTTGGCAGGTGCCGGCAACCCAACGTGTCCGTCATTTTCTATGGTTGGCTACTCGAGATCGCCTGTTTACTAACAGGGAAAGGGTCCGGCGACACCTGATAGGGGACGAAGCATGTTATTGCTGTGGTCAGCCTGAATCCACCGTTCACGTACTTCGGGACTGTAACATCGCGCGGCAGGTTTGGCTAGGATTAGTCCCGAACTCGATCCGGCAAGTCTTCTTTTTATATGACACTGGACAGTGGATATGGTCTAATTTGGTGGAATTTTCAAAGGGTGAGTTGGAGAGATGGGCTACTGTATTTGCCATGACGTGTTGGCGCCTTTGGTATTGGAGGAACTTGGCCATCTTCTCAAATAAGACACTACCAGCTGAGGTCATGATAAAAGATATTAAGGCTCGCGTGGACCAACATGTAAACATCACGTCTTGGGAAGCCATGTTGGGAGTGAGCGGTCGTCAATATGAGGAGCGACTGATCCATTGGTATCCTCCCCCGGTGAATTGGATCAAGATTAACACGGATGGCGCCCTCTGTGCGGGCTCGGGTAGGGGCAGTGCTGGAGGTTTAGCCCGAGACTCTAATGGTCGTTGGCTTGGAGGTTTTTTAATGAACGTGGGATTTTGTACCATCACCGGAGCGGAATTATGGGGTCTTTACCATGGCCTTCTTTTGGCGTGGGAGTTGGGGGAACGTCACGTTCTAGTCGAAGTGGACAATAGTAGTGTCGTAGCGCTGGCGTTGGGAACTGATGAGAATATTGGTCTCCATGCGTCTATTATTTTGGCTATTCGGGAGTTACTTGGACGCGAGTGGTGTGTCCTCTTGTCTCATATATATCGTGAAGGGAATTTCGCGGCCGATAAGTTGGCTGCGTTAGCTGCTGGGGTTCCCGTTGGGTTCCACCGTCTTATATCACCGCCTCCGGCACTCGGACACTGGTCGAGTTATGATATTCTAGGCGTGGCGAGTCCACGTCGGGTGATGATTTAATTCTCATTTAGGCCTCGGCCTCCCCTTTTGTACCAAAAAAAAATTAAACGAGTTTGACTCGATTCGACTCGAGTTCAAGGCGTTGACGAGACGAACTCGAGTTTATTTAAAACTCATTTGGCAAAAGAGTCGAGCTCGGCTCGGCTCGATAAGAGAATCTTTATATAATATTTTATAGCTCGGCTCGTTAAGACTCGAGCTCGACGGCTTAACGAACCGAGCTTGAGCTCAATTTCTGGCTCATTTATTTAACGAGTCGAGTTCGACTTGGCTTGAGTTCGAACTCAAGCACCTAAAGCTCGAGCTCGGGTCGGGTCGTTTACACACACACCTCCACACATCACGCACATACCTTCACACACATCACGTGCACAACGTGATGCTAGACAAAATTATCTTCATCTTTTCTTCATCGTTTCTTCACTCTGCTAGTGCCGCCGCTCGCCACCGTCAGTCTCGTCGGCGCCACAACACTTTCCATCACCAGCATTGGAACCACCGCACACGGCGGTATCGATGCCAGCATCGACGTGAAGACATTGCATAGAGAAGTACCTGTCGTTGCCTCCGTCGTCAGCCCCATCCTCCCCCCATACCTTATCACCGATAACGACTACACGTCCGACCTAGAGCGGTCTATCCTGGTGGTGCCAACGAGGCCTTCGAGCAATGTTGCTGCCGACGGTAAAGATGATGGAATTCCTTTAATTCAGTTCGGAGGAATGAGGTAAACATGGCCACAGGTCAAACTGGTCCGGTCAAGCTTGTTAACCGCAGACTTTGAACCAACCCGTGGTTTTACCCAGGCTGGTTTAGGATCACAAAATATTAATTTTTGAACTGCCAATTTATTAATATATATTTTTTTTAAAAATTTATTTTAAAAAAAAAAAGATTCGGTTCTGGCGGGGCCCAGTACCAGACACGACTTCAGATCAAATCTGTATCATTGGAGATCCAACGGTCAGTTTTTTAAACTATCTGCTGGATCAATATGACCGTTAGATTTAATAGTCTAATTTCGCAATGCCTTTCATGTCTTTATGTGACCCGAAGCTTTGTCTTTCTTCGAATAAATTGAATCACAAGCGGGCAAATCAATTAAACCCGCTACAATATACATATTGTATACAAATAGGCCTTTTGTCGAACTAGATAAAGTCCTCAGGCTTAGCTTAAATAGGTAGTTGATCTGGGCCAGCAAAAGCCTCATGCCCCAAACTACGAGGACTTAGTTCCCGATCTATCTCCTCAGAAGTGAAGAGTCTTTGACCAGCTCGGTTCAGCTCTGGAATCGTTTAAGCCACCGGATCACAAAAATCTCATTTTTATTTGCATGTTTGTTAGATCCTCACTATGTAAAAGTGGCTAGCTCAACCAACTCCACACTTATTATGATACTATGTATTAACTCCCACTTTCCCGTAAGCTTATTACTGCCACTGAAAGACCTAATCTACGGCTGCCCCTCGAGCAAGCAAAAAAATTATTGATGAATTATTTAAGGAACAACAACCAGAGTCAGGATAAATCTAGCGTCATTTTCTTCTTCAGCTTTCGGGTCTTCTTATCTCCTTCTTATTATCCAAAAATGATGCCATAAATAGGTTTAAACATTGGTAACTTGTGGTCAAATTATAATTCCTACAATACTGCTAGGATCCAAAAGGCAATAGGGACTGAATATGATGACCCCGATCCCTACCTGACGTATATGAGACTTACAAGTGCTAGACCACCAGTTTTGCTGCTCACATTCGATATTTCAGTTTGGTGGTAATAAATAATTTTCAGTTATCATGTTCCATGCTTGATGACTAAGGAGATTTTTGTTGTCACGACCTCAACTGTTGCGGATAAACAAGTATTTAGTGAGTGAGCATATCACTAGATGCATGACGGTTGAGGCCAATGCTACAAAACTTGGAGACTCAAATGCTGCTGAGTAATTGAAAGAAGGTCGAACGAAGGGAACAAATGGTCATGCTAAATACCAAAGAGGATAACAAAGAAGAGCCATCCGATTTTACTAATATTAGTGGTAACTCCGAAACCGAAGACAACTACGAGCCTACGAAAACTAGAGCGTTCAACGCATCTCGTCATCTTCTTTCATCAAGGTAAGTAAAATAAGAGAACTACGAGGTCTTTGGTTCTCAAAGTAAGAGATAAGTAAGCAACTTACTTGAAATATTATAAGTTAAAATATCATATTTTTTACCTGAAAAAATGATATTTTTAACTTATAATATGTCAACTAAGCTCAAGTCCAATTTTCTTTAAACCCCTCCTCCTTCTCTCCATCTATTTTTTTTTTTTGCAATATGTTGGAAATATGTTCAACCCTTTGATGGCACAGAACCGACATGCCCATTCCGGTTCACATAAATGTGAATATAAACTAACGATCCAGAACCAGAACCAAGAAGAAGGATCCGTCGGTGATCAGGACTTTGCTGAAAAATTCGGCGTAGCAAAGATAGGGATGAGTACGGAGAGAGAGAAGGAGAGGACAATAACAGTGGTTGCGATGCAGAGTCGAATGGTTTACTCTGTGTGGGCTGGCCTGAGGTTGTTGTTCGGAAAATTGATAATTCATAAGGACTTATTTGCAATTTAAGGAATTTTACTTATGTTGCAATATAGTTCATGTCAGACCTATATTTTACAACATATAATAAATGCACAATAATGTTAAGTAAAATGCACAATATATTGTGTGTATATGCATATTAAAGTTTATAAATTTACCAATATGTCAATTCGCAACATAATGTACAATAGTGTTAGACGAATATGCGCAATAGTGTAACGATGTATTATACTTAATTACAAAAATGCCCAGAGTTTTGTATATTTTTGTTGTTATTTTAGGTTTCTTACAGTCTATTTAGTAGCTTTTGCTCGTTTTTGTTTTTTTTTTTTGTCGTTTTGGTGTTTTGTGCTTTTTATTTCTCTTTTTATTTTTATTTCTTTTGTAGAAAATTTGCGTTTTAGGTAGTCGCCGAAAGATGCCCAGAAAGTTGCTGGGAAATCACCGGGAAACTCGCCGGAGAAGTTACCGGAAAGCCCTTGACCGGTCGCCTCCGTTAGTGCCGAGGAGACCTGACACTAGCTGGCGAGACTTCATTCCCGACACGCGACATCACGCCTAGGATTTTCCGGGCGCACTTGCGACAGAATGCAGGTCGTGACTGCGCCAACCTGAACTCGTCTGCGAGACTTCATTCGCGACCGCGTCAACCCAAACTCACCAGCAAGACCACTGTTCGAAGGCGGCCGCCTAGGCGGCGCCTAGGCGCTAGGCGGCGGTTCGCCGCCTACGATTTGCTAAAATCGGCCATAAAAATCGGCCAGGCGGGCTAGTCGGGCCTAGGCAGAGCTGGGCGGCCTCGGCGGTCACGGCGGCTACGCGGTTTCGGCGGGACTAGGCGGCTGAGGCGGGTTCTAGGCAGATTTTACAGTTTTTTTTTTTTTTTTTTTACTAAATGCATATATTTTTTTATTTCTTATTTTGTTATTCATGTGTTGTATTGTATTATTATTATTATTATATGTGTTAATTTAATTAGTTAATGATTAGTGAAATTTAGTGTTTAGTTGGTTTTTATAATTGTCTTATGTTGTGTAATGTTTAAAACATAACATGTAGATAATGTGTTGGATAAAATTACAATGAGAAGAAGTTATATTGTGGTTATGTACTTATTTTGACTTGGAATTTGTTTTATAATATAATATTAATAATATTATTGGGACTTAGGTGTATGGATTTATTAATTATAAGTTATAATTTTATTAGTGAAATTGTAAAAATAAATAAAAATAATATATATATATTATAATTTCTAGGCCCCGCCTAGACCCCGCCTAGGCCCCGACTAGGCGCTAGGCGCTGGTCGGGCGCCTAGCGAGCGCCTAGCGACTTCTAGAACACTGAGCAAGACTTCATTCGCGACAGCGCCAACCCAAACTCGCCAGCCAACGCCGTTTCACGTCCGTGCGAATCCAGCGACCAGTGTCTGCCCAAGCCTAACACTCGCAGCTAATTTGTTTTGCAACCCCGCACTCCGGACCTAAGAGCAACAAAATCAGGGCACACTCGTCGCGAACTTGATTTCGAGACCCGACAAGCTGCAGTTTTCGTTAAATGTGTGTGTTTTTTTAATGTGTATTTGTGGTGTAACTCTAAATAGACTTATCCCCTTATTTTTTGTGCACCAATTCCCCATTTGCAAAATTTTTCTTCTTAATTTCTCTCGCTCTCTCTCTCTCTCTACATTTTCTTTCTCTCTCTAAGGGCTCCAAGACCCATTTTTTATTATAATATTTATCTATCAAGATTGCAACTTTCCGACATATTTCTTCTCATTGATGCACTAGAGACTTGAAGACTTTGTTTAAGGTTCAATTGGAGACTTAGTTGAATGTTCAAGATCTCGTAAGTTTTTCTTGTCTTCACTTATTGGATTTTTCCAGGGTAAAGGTAGGAGCTTTCTTGAGTAGAATATGCATTTATCCTTGTAGGCTAGTGATTATGTGATTTTGTTGTTCATTGCATGAAATTGATTGAGAGATCTATTAATATTCACGAGCGACGATTGTTTGATTGCATGTTCCCGAACCTATGAGTGCATTTTTCCATCTCGGTCTTGGAGCACCTTGTTATTTTTGTCTCTATTTTCTTTTTCTTGTGAATTGAGGTCTTATTTGCGATAAAGTTTGAGTCTTGCTTTCGTTTTAGTTTAAAGTTGTGACCTTTAGTTTGTTCCGAACCCCAAATTGCGAGTATGGTGTTCAGGACTTCTTATTTTCCTTTCTTATGCGAGTCAATCATTGTCCGAATTCGTGTCGGAATAACCTTCCTCGAGAAACACGACTCGAGGTCGGAACTTATTCCGTACTCGGCTAAAAACTACAAATACCCCGCATTAGAAATCAAAAGTACCCATAACTATAGAAATGTCACCACACCTTTTACCAGTGTTTGAGCCTTTGACCAGCCCTAGAACATTGATATATCCCAACCAACCGCAATGTTCCATTCTTAGTTCTTCTCATTATCACCCATTCTCATTTGTTCTTACTTTCACACACATGCACACAAATATGAAAATGATAGCACAATGTGATATTAAATTTGCATCATGTACAATTAACAATAGCATCAAATATAGTTCTCATGGTTCTCACACCAGAACTGGTTTTTATTTGAACCAGCCTATATATGTATGGATAAGTTCAAGCAAGAATGATTCTCAATGAAAGAAATAAGAATACATCTAGCCATAAAATCTGTCATGCAACAGTAAAAAACAAACAATATTTATGCATCTATTAAGGGTATTATCTACATTTTATCAGCCACCCACCATCCAACCACATAAGTGGGTCCCACTCCCACAAACCTGTCCCACCCCATCTCTCTCTCCACACACACACTGACCAACCTTTCACCGCTGACCTCCCATCGACGCCCACAACCATCGTGTCGCTCGTCGTCGCCGCCGCCACCGTCCCCATCCTCACCTTATACTCACCAAGAACGTATGCACCTCCGCAACCTCCATCGAGTTCAGCAGCCTCTCCGTCGCCGACAACCGCTCAGTCCTTCTCCCTCTTCTGCTAGGCCCACTTGATATCAAGCTAAGAGTAGACGAATTTGAACTCGTCTATGGCCATGGAACACGAGCTGGGCGAACAGGCCGACGAACCCGTCAGTGTCATCAACCTCATCGCGTGTTTCACAGCGCCGAGGACAACGTCGTGCAGCCACTGGGGACACTTCAAGTAGTTAACTGATCCTCGTCTTCCCCCAATCGATGATGTCCAGCCACACTGCCATATCCGCCCTCCTTGTCGCCATCACTGCCCGTCCTGATGCCTACGTCTGCCTTGGTCCGGATGTCGCTATCCGCCGAAGCTTGAAAAAGGAAACGAGCAACCACTAATTTCAGAGTTCTAGGATAGAGGAAACAAACATAAATCGATTTCAGAATTTAGGGATGTGGACTGTTTTTTAAAAGTTAGGTACATCCAAGGGACTTATTTTGCAAATTAAGAAATTTCAACTATATTGCAATTTTTTTCATGGTTAAATCAATAAATTAATAAAATTTGATAGTTGCACAATAATGTTCAATAAAATGCACGATATCATGTTTGAATTTGTACATAAAAACACTCGCACTGCAAAATGCACAATAGTGTCAAACAAGATGCACATTAATACCTACGAAAATGCACTTAGCGTAACGATGAGTTTTACACAATAACTAAAATACCCTCGTGTGAAAAATCAAAAGTCAAAAAATTTCACCCCTCTTTGATCAAACCTGGACCCTTCGATTGTACCTGGAGCATCAATTGATATATCACATCGCACCCTACGATCCATTATTATATATTTCGACCCTTTCTCATATGATCCTATTTATTTATAAATCAATATCATAAATCACAATAATTAACATTAATACCTAAACTAAACAATAACCCGAACATAAATTAAACAAGTACCATTATTTTTCTTAAGCAAAATCAAAGCTCTTGTTTATCCATCCTTGCCAACCAGCAAAGACTACCAAACTCTAAACTCAGTTTTCTAAATGCATATAACCAAAAACAAAACCCCAACATTGTAACACGATTAAAGAAGGCCAAAAAAACAAGAAAAAAAAAAAAAAAAAGAAAAAAAAGGAGTCTCTCGAAATTCAGAGACTGGTCTACAGATGAAGAGACAAATCAAGGCTATGGCTCTTGCAATCCCCATGCCCATGCTCTCCATCCCCATTGTCCTTCTCATCATACACCTCATTACCAAAGTACCTCCCACCATCGTAGACCACAACGTTCTCGAACGTGGGCCCCACGTTCGGCCCCAACTCGTTTATCATCCGAGCTGGTCCCTGATCATAGGGGCAGAAACTGCCACCGTGGCCGGCGCTTATATAACCCGAGTTGCCGAAAATGCCGAAAGGGTAGTTTGGGGAGAATATGAAAGGCGGCGGGGCCATCAGCGTGTAGTCGCAGGAAGAAGACGAAACTGCCCTTCGGCTTTTCCCGGCTGCCGTTCGTTCTTTCCGGTGGGCGTTTTGATGCCCTCCCAAAGCTTGCGAGCTGTGGAACTTTCTTGAGCAGTAGAGGCAGGAGAATGACTTGGTTGTTCCCCCGGCTTTGTTAGGGGAACCATGCCTTGAATGATGATCAACCTCCATTAATCTCTTTTCTTTTTATGTCTTTTATTTGGGACTTGAATCAGTATAAGGGCAGTGGAGAAGTGTATACGTGGGATAATTGTGTAGTGTGTTTGGTGTACACTGTATTCCATTTATAAAAACAAGAAGATGAGTACTGTATGGGCTCGAGAAGAGATAAGAGAGTTGAAAGTATGGAGAGTAGTGGGTTCTGAATACTGCGGCAAAGAGAGTGATTGATGAGAGAGAAATACATAAGAGTGTATCATGAAATATCGCTTGTAGCAAATTGTGCAATTGGTTTTGTTTGTGTTTAACTGTCGTATTATTTGTCTAGTTTGTGTTTTATGGTTGTATTATTTATCGTGTTTCAGTTGACGAGAAAGAGTAGCTCAGTTGGTAGCACTCTTCACTTAAGACGAATAAGTCTTGAGTTCGAATCACGCAATGGAGTAAGTGGGGAACCACTATTGATCCTCTCTTAAAAAAAAAAGTTGATAATAAAGTTAACCTTAATTAATTTCTTATTATTTCACATATTCATGACGTGTCAATTTCATTGTATTATGTCTACCATATAACCGTATTGTGTTCATATTTTTGTATCGTATCGGTAATTACCACCCTCTTATATATAATATAAGACAGTGATACAGTGATACTTTTTTACATCATGAGATGAATATCTTTTCCATCCATCTCATGGTGAGACCGTCTTCAATAAGACTTGCTTTTTTATTTCATACCTTTTCCATTAAAAAAAATCAACATGCTTATAATAAAATAAAAAAATGGAGGCTCATTCCCCTACAAATCCAATGGAGTTGGGTGAGTTAAATCTCCTACAAGGACCAATAAGATAAATTAGGGGTTTCCAAGTCCCTAGAAGCTAGGCCAAGTACATCGGCAAAACGACTACTCTAGTGTGGAATAAACCAAAACACCGTGAATCTCGGTGAATTCTTTGTGATTTGATTTGTTCCTTTGTTGAGTGCTCCGCCAAACTCGGTTCTTCTTTCCTAAAGAGTTTATTTTGGTGGTCGCATGAGCAGATGCTGTGGGGAGGGTGAATATGGGTTTGGCTGAGTGACCAGGGGTAAGAGTGAAATCATCCTAAATAATCAGAGAGAAAAGGGTCGCTATCTTATTGTCTTGTCCCCCTTCTGGTTGAAAAGTTGATGTTATTGCGGGTTCTACGAAGGGGAGAGTGATAAAAGACCAATATCTAAAAGTTTATTCTAGAAGGTGAAAGCGGGCTACTCCGATGGACCCTAGGGTGTAAGCCCAATTATCATTATTATTTATTTAATATGATTAGTTAAGTTAGACCATGAGGCAGACACATCTCACACCCCGACTCAGACCACTACATTGTATGGGTCACCAACAATCTACATTCATTTGATGGATCTGACCCAACTACTTGGATAGCCAAGGCTGAGCAATTTTTTAGTCCGCCACACTCTTGTGGTGGAAAAGGTTCTAATTGCGCTCGTCCCAATGTCTGAGGATGCATTTTATTGGGATCGAGGGTTAATGCGTCATTTTTCGTCTATCACTTGGCCCCATTTTATTGGAAAATATTGTTTCGCTTCATCACTCTGACGACTGAGATTATATATGAGGCTCTAAAGGTCAAGTGGTAAATTGCCTCTATCGATGATTATATTGTTGAATTTGAAGCCTGTGTTGTTCAGGTAACTTATGTTTCTTACCCTCATTATTTTTGTCATTTCTTAGGTGGTTTCTGTAAGAATGTCTTAATATGATGACCCTTTCATGAGTATGTGTTACCATTCTATTGGCTCGTCAAGTGGAACGTGAATTGAATTTTGTGAACTTCTGATCGGGTAAGGAAAAAAACTTTTTCATCGTACTCTCCCTTCTCAAGTTCCAGCCGCCCATTTCAGGGTCCACAGTTCTCGTCTCCTCTCCAGCATGGTTCACGAATCCAACAACCTCAATCTTGCTCGACACCCGCCATGAGTAATGAAGCCAACTGTTGTAAGTATTTTTACCGGAGTAGAATCGAAAGATTCATTCCCCGGGTCGTATCGCAAGGAAGGTTAGCCGGATTTAATCGTACGTATCCGATCACGAAAAAGAGAAAATCCTAAACACTCTATTTCAATGGTTTTGGTTTCAATTATAGCTAATGACTTTAAATAAATGAAAAGCAATTTAAATAGCACGTGAATTAACTCGAGTGATTAGAGAGCTAGGGAATCGGTGATAATTGCTTTCGGTTCTAACACAACTACCGGGCAATCAATTGCTCGGTTAAAGGACTTGAATCGTCTCTCGTTCAGAGGTTCACTCTTGTTAACATCCGGATCGGTAAACCTGCATTAAGGGACTCTAGACAACACATTAGAAGGAAGATGATCATTGAACCGACGTTGTTGCATACACCACCCCGGTTCAGGCGACAGACCGGACCGAACTACCGAAGACCGAAGTGGTCAACATCCACCGAGGTCAACATGAACCGAGGTCGTCACCTCCTTAAGTAGGTGACAAGGCGCCTACGTGTGACCCTCCAGCTCCACGAGATCCGTCATCATTTATGTGGGGCCCCCTACCTCAAACCGCCCACAAAAAGTAACTTTATTCAAAAAAGTCATGCACAGATCCCAATGTATCAACCCGAAATTACTATAAATAGCGGGCCTATGACATTTGTAGAGGGATCTCACTTTCTCCGAATTCTCCGAACTGTAAACACTTTACTAAGCAACACGTAAAAGCCCATCACGGCTCTTCACCTCGGTTCACCTCGGACCGGGGCCACTGTCGATTTAATCTTACATGCTTTACGTCCAAATCATTCAAAATTAACCACGTAATTACATGTTCTATCGTTGTTAACAATCACATAACAACAGTTTGGCGCTAGAGGAAGGGCCTCATAAGTAATTTGAGGTTAATCTCCGCATTTCTCAAATAACGGTGCACATCAGCCATATCCACCATGTCGCACTCAGATCATCGTGGTCACACGTCACGAGACGGCCACAGTCGCAGCGCCGGGCAATCCGCTAGACGACACGCCGTGGCTCCACCAACACCGGATTATGCTGTTCTGTTTCAAAACCCGGAATTTGCGCGAGGTTTTGCCGCGTTAATGGCCCAGACGATGCCGGGAACATCAACGACGGCTCCAGGACATTCCATTATTCCCACGACCCCCGCGAACCGACAAAATTTACCGGCGCGACAAGATGGCGGAAGGACAACATCTCATGCTACATCTCAACCTCGTGATCGAATGTCACAACCGCCTCCGGAACAAAATACGCGACGCGCTGACGCCGGGCGAAATCCTCCCATGCTTCCCCAAGAAGAAACTGCAGAAAGTCGGTCGGGTCATTTACAGCGGACACCGCCTCGTGAGCAGCACCCACATCCTTCCAATCCGGCGCGAACCGACCTCCGACAGCATATTGAACGGAATCGGGCTCGCCAAGAATCGTCCGAACTCGAAACACTACGACGACGGATAGCCGAATTGGAAAGTCAGCAACGGGCACCTGAGGATCCACCTCGGCGGGCCTCTACCTCGGCTCAGGTGTATTTGGAGGCCGATTCTCCCCTCACTCCGGAACTCACTTCGGAACCAGTTCCGGGAAAAGTCAAGGTTCCCCAGATCGGATTATATGATGGAACATCCGACCCGGACTCCCACCTTGGTCATTACACCTCATGGATGGACCTGCACGGAGCGTCAGATGCACTTCGGTGTCGCATGTTTTCTCTAACATTAGGACCCCGGGCCCAAAAATGGTATCATTCGCTTCCCCCTCGCTCGATTTGGAAATGGCAACAATTGAGGTCGGCTTTTCGATCTCATTTTATCGGAGCACAAGTATGCCTTATCCCGAAAGAGTCTCTTGCCAACATCACTCAAAAAGATGATGAAAGCGTTAAAGATTACATCGCCCGTTTCAACGACCGAGTTCAAAATATGGAACCCTGTCATCCAGAAACTTTGCTTGTTATGGCTATTGCCGGGTTGAAACCAAACTCGATTTTCCGCTGGACGTTATGCCAAAATAAACCGAATACTTTTCAAGAATTTCTTGCTCGAGCCCAACAGCATATCATAGCGGAAGAAGCCATGTCGGTTCCCGACTTCAATTTTAACCAAAAGGCCTCTAAGGTGGGAACCGACGAAAAGAGGAAGAATAAATTTTTCGACAAGCAAAATAAGACTCAATTCAGGGGGCCTCCCCGAGGAGACCCCAACGATCCCGAAGTCCGGGCGGCCCGAAAACAGTATGCGACCGACGTGAAGTCCGGTTATCAAACTGTGTACTCGGCGGGAGCAGCTACTATCTATGAAGAAATCAAAGGGAAGGGCATTTTGCCAGATCCCAAGCCACTCCGGGCGCCTGAAGAAAAACTGGACAAGTCCCGATATTGCGATTACCACAAGTCGCCCGGGCACAACACGGACGAGTGTTTGAGTTTGTTGGCCGCGCTGCTGCGTTTAATCGGCCACCCGCAACTTAGGAAATTCTATCGTAATGCTGATTCCCAAAGGCGAGGTCCTGGACGTCAGATTGAATCCTTTGATGACGAAGATGACGAGGAAGACCGAGGTGCAATGACAAAACGCATCCGACAGGGGGATAAAGAAGTATTTATGTTTACCTCAGAAACCTCCGGTTCCGCCCCTGCTGAAATCTCTCGAGGACGAAAGCGAGACAGGTCTCCTGAACCAATGCAAATCACTGTCCATCGGGTCAATACCAACAACTCCCGGAGTACGTTGTCCCGCCGACAGGTTAAGGCGTATGCCCGACAAGCTCACAACTCCGGTAAACAGGTTTACACCACCGATTTGAGAGATGTTCTCAACAATCGGAATTGCCCAATAACCTTCAATATGGAGGACGCGAATCACTTCGCTCATCCTCATTCTGACGCCTTGGTCATTACCGTTCCGATATGTGGCATCCCGGTTCATCGTGTCATGGTGGACACTGGGGCCTATTCAAGCATTTTGATGTTGAAAGCTTTTGACAAGATGGGTCTCGACCCTGCCGAGATCAGACCTTGCAACGATCAAATCCAAGGGTTTAATGGCAGTATTTCAAAACCCATCGGAGAAATCACTTTGCCCGTCCGATTTGGTACCTCGGAGAATGTCACCAAACTCGTTATGGAGACTTTTAAAGTTATGGATATTAATAACGAATACAACGCCATCATCGGCAGAACGGCGTTGTACAAACTTCGTGCCGCAGTCTCCATCTTCCACTACGCATTAAAGTTTCCAACAACCCGAGGAGAAGGAACCCACTTCGGAGATCAAAGGGAAGCTCGACAACTTGTAACGTTCATCCCTTCTCATGGAATTCACTCAGCTTCAACGAGTAACCATGAGACCTCCCCACAACATCACCATCCAAATGATACGATGACCGAAGAACCGAGCAACCATGTCGGTGAGCCTTCCACCTCGGATCCTTTAACCGAGGACCGAGGACGCCGACCTGGAAAAGAGCCCCTCCTAGAAGAAGACGAGCTAGATCCCAGAGCCTTGTTTAAAGAAAAAAGTCGACCTGACCGAGCCAAACCTGGGGAAGACGTGGAGTTAGTCTATATTGACGAACCAATCTTCCACAAGTCACTACGTATCGGAAGTCATCTTCAGGAACCACTTCGGTCTGAACTTATTGCGTTTCTCAAGCAAAATTCTGATGTCTTTGCCTGGAAGCATGAGGACATGAAGGGTATCGACCCCGGTGTCGCTAGCCACAAACTAAACCTCGATCGAACAGTCTGGCCGGTTGTACAAAAGAGAAGGAAACTGGGGCCGGATCGTCAGAAGGCATTGGAAGAAGAAGTCAAAAAACTAGTTGACAATAAATTCATCAAGGAAGCCAAATACCCGACGTGGGTCTCAAATCCAGTGCTTGTTAAAAAGAGTAACGGGTTGTGGCGATTGTGTATTGATTTTTCCGATCTCAACAAGGCGTGCCCAAAAGATAGTTATCCACTTCCTCATATCGATTATATGGTCGACGCCACGTCGGGACATGAATTGATGAGTTTCATGGACGCTTACTCCGGTTACAACCAGATTCCAATGGATCCCGAGGACTCTGAACACACTTCATTCTATTCGGCCCGAGGTCTGTATTGTTATACTATGATGCCGTTCGGACTAAAAAACGCCGGAGCCACGTATCAACGTCTTGTCAACAAGATGTTCGCAACATTGATCGGACACACTATGGAAGTATATGTTGACGACATGCTCGTCAAGTCGGTGCACGCCTCTGACCATATAACGCATCTTAGAGACATGTTCGCCATCCTCCGACGTTATTCCATGGTGCTAAATCCGAAGAAATGTACTTTTGGAGTTGAATCCGGAAAGTTTCTAGGTTATATGGTAAGCCAGCGTGGGATAGAAGCCAATCCGGCCAAAATAAAAGCCATTCAAGATTTAACTCCCCCAACCTCGGTCAAGGGTGTCCAGGCCCTAACCGACCGACTTGCTGCGCTCAATCGGTTCATCTCCAAATCTACAGATCGTTGTAAGCCATTTTTTGAAGCAATCAAGAAAGGGAAACGTTTTGAATGGACTGAGGAATGTCAGAGAGCCCTTGACAATCTCAAGGAGACGCTGACCTCTCCCCCGACTTTGCAAAAACCGAACCCCGAGGAGATGTTGTTCTTATACCTCGGAGTTAGTGAATCTGCTATTAGCGCTGTCTTGATACGCGAAGAAGGGTTGCTGCAATCACCTATCTATTATGTCAGCAAGGCCTTGCACGATGCCGAACTACGTTATCCTCCGATGGAAAAATTAGCATTTGCACTCGTGACAGCAGCCCGGAAATTACGACCATACTTCCAAGAGCATTCTGTAACTGTACGGACTTCATACCCACTTCGGCAAATCTTGCACCGACCCGACACTTCGGGGCGCATGGTCAAATGGGCCATCGAGCTCGGACAATTCGACATCCACTATCAACCAAGGACTGCAATCAAAGCCCAAACCTTATTCGACTTTATCGCCGAGTTCACCCCGGCAATCACAGTTCATTGCAATAATCAACCCTGGGTCCTCTATATTGATGGTTCTTCAACAGCCAACCGAGCAGGAGCAGGGATAGTCTTAGCTGATCCAGAGAATCGGTTATTCTGTCATTCGGTGAAGTTCCTCTTTCCCGCAACCAATAATGAGGCCGAGTATGAAGCACTGCTATCCGGACTGAATTTGGCAGAGTCCATGAACGTGACTCACCTCAAAGTTTTCTCAGACTCACAACTCCTCGTCAATCAAGTCAATGGCTCGTACGAAGTCAAGGAACCTCGGCTGACACCTTATCTCGCTTTGGCTAAACGGAAATTATCAAAATTCTCCGCCGACCTCGAGCATATCCCCCGGACTGTCAATGTTCAAGCAGATGCCTTATCTCGACTTGCGTCCAGTACCGGGATGGAGAGCGCGGAATACATCCAAATCGGCCAACAAGAGCAACCATCAACTGCCCTTTCCGAGGTCACAGCCATCAACCCAGTGGCATCGCAAAACTCACCAACTTGGATGGATCCTATCATCCACTACCTGGAAACTGGGGCCTTACCTTCGAACCCAAAAGAAGCTCGAGCACTTCGGATTCGAGCAGCTCGGTACACATTAGACAACGGAACTCTGTTCAAAAGAGGATACTCCGTTCCACTTTTGAAATGCATAAGTGAAGCTGATTCGCGGTACATTCTTGAAGAAGTCCACGAGGGGATTTGCGGAAGTCACCCCGGTGCACAGGCATTGTCTTATAAAATCCTGCGGCAAGGTTATTACTGGCCGACTTTGAAGACCGACGCCGCCATATGGGTGCGCAAATGCCCGAAATGCCAAATGTTTGCCCCTAACATTCATCAATCTCCCGAAGAACTAAAATCTATTTACAGTCCGTGGCCGTTTGCCAAATGGGGGATTGATCTTATTGGCCCTCTACCAACCGGAAAGGGAGGTGTCCGGTTTGCTATCGTGGCAGTTGACTATTTCACTAAATGGGTCGAGGCTGAACCGTTAGCCACGATAATCGAACAGAAGGTCGTAGATTTTGTATGGAAGTCAATTATCTGTCGCTTCGGTGTACCGAATTCCATCATAACCGAGAACGGCAAACAATTTGAAGGAAAACAACTTGAATCTCTGTGTGAAGAATACAACATCAAACACTTCTTCTCATCTCCCTACCACCCGCAGTCCAACGGTCAAGTTGAAGCCGTAAATAAACTCGTAAAGAATGGTCTCAAAGTCCGACTTGACGCCGCCAAAGGAGCTTGGCCCGAGGAGTTACCACATGTCCTGTGGGCTTACCGGACTACCGCACGGACGTCCACTGGCGAGACCCCATTTTCTCTGACTTACGGTTCCGAGGCCGTAGTCCCGGTGGAGCTCGGAGAACCGACCTACCGAATTCAGCATTTCACCGAAGAAGCCAACTCGGAAAACATGAAGGCGAATCTGGACCTACTTGAAGAACACCGTATTCGGTCCGAACTCAAGAATGCTGCATACAAGCAAAGACATGAAAGATACATCAACTCTAAACTCAAGCCCCATGCGTTCCGAGTTGGAGATTTGGTCCTCAAGCGTATCATGGGGCCTGACCCCGGACCACTCAAACTGCGGTGGGAAGGACCCTTTCAAATCATCAAGATCCTACCTCATGGGGGCCTACCGAATTGCGCATCCCGATGGAACACCACATCAATATCCTTGGAACGCGGTGTACTTGAAAAAATTCTATCAATGAAGGATCCGAAGTCGCATAATCGACCTCCCTTTTTGTACGGACCTTCTCTTCTGCCTCGGTGAATGCCTGAAATCACCTCTTTTGATGTACTGATGTACTGAATAGTCGAGCACCAGGCTCGATGCCGATGTAAACCTTTTGAAACACGGTTGAATATATCATGCCGATGTAAACATTGCGACACTCGGCCTAGCTGATACCCTGTAATACACCCAAACCCCACGTATGGTTTGGTCGGGGTTGAAGCTCGTCAAACGTCACTTCAGCTAACATGATTTGATGGGTCCCGATTATTACCGAATACTCATTTAAACAACTCGGTTGGGGCCATTCCATAATCGGACTCTGACGAAGTCCGGTGACTTCCATTTTGTTTCCCGTACAGCCCTAAAAATGTGTTGAGTTTTGCGAAGTTATCTGAAAACTCGCATAATCGACTCACACTTGTGGCTGAAATTCTTATAAATGATCAAAGTGGAATTCGGAAGTTATCTTTATAAAATCTTACCACTCGGATCATGATTTAAGTAATTCCGAGTTGAAGCAGTTTATTTTCTGAAAACCGAATTCAAAACACTTGGTCGAAAATTGCTGAAATTTGTACAGCAAAACATACAAACAAAATCAAACATATTCAAACACTTCATATATAATATTATTTCGGAAAGAAGTCTGGGAAATCCCTTATATAATATTTCCTACTAAGGGAGTCGGCTATCCAACGTCCCCGATTACACACCATCAACTTTCAAATATTTCCTACTAAGGATGCCGACATGCCGGCACCCCGATTATCTTATGCAAACTTAATAAGTAAAGAAAAGGACAAAGACCAAACACAAAAACATCAATGCTGGACCTCTTCGGTTGGTTTCTCCACATTCTCTCCGGTGCCACTGCTTTCTCCGACCTCGATACCAGAAGATAATCGCTCCAAAACTTGCGACTCCTTTGCCTTAGCAGCAGCTTCAATGGCCCCATCTGGCACCGGAATACGATCATCACGAGGGTCGATCAGCTTCTCCGCATCGTCTTCAACCGGCGTGACCACTTTGACAATTTCTACATCCTTATCGGCCAACCTCGTCTTCTCTTCAATGTAAGCTTTGACTCGGCTCTGAATTTGCTCCGGTGTCATGTCGTCGAAGTGTTGTTCAACCTCCACTTCGGCCAGAGTTGAAAGGTACACATCAGCCAGCTCCTTCCTTTTCTCCTTCTCCTCCTCCAAAATCATGTTGACATAAGCACGTCGGAGGAGAGCAGCCCTATCCTCAGAGAGCGGTGGCAAATCTGGGTTGGCATTTATCTCTTCTGAGCGGCGGAGCATCCACACACAAAACTCTCGCTCGTCTTCATCAGCTGCCACATGCATCCCCTTGATCTCCGAGTCAAAACCGTACTTCTCTAGTTTATGGAAAAGGAACAGACGGAGGTCGTCGATATCATAGTAGCCGGCATCGTAGCGTTCGATGATCCACCTCAAGTTCAGACATGTGTTCATCTCAATCTCGAGGTCGGGACCACCGGCTTCATCCTCTTCACCGGCCTCATCAGCATCTACCTCGGCATTGTCCCCGGACTTCGGTTCCACGATAACCGAATCTTTCCCGGCCTGAAATCCATTCTCATACATGAACTCTCCATAAGCGGATTTCTCCTTCTCAAGCTTGGCTATATCGGCCTGATGAGCATCGTGCTGCCGACCCACAAGTTCGCGAGTCTCAGCGCACTCTTTCCGAGCTGCTTCATGATTGGCTTTCTCCTCTGATAGGGCCCTCTCAGTTTCCACCAGCTTAGCCTCAGAAATCTTGAAATGCTGTTCCACCACGGCAAGACGTGCTCTGAGATCGGCCACTTCGGCCTCAAAAGTCTTCTTCTCCTCGGACAGTGCCGACGTCTCCACCTTTGCTTTCTCCAACTCGGCAGTCTTCTCAGCAATCTGGCCCTTCAAATCGGCTTCCATCTTTGTGGACTCCTCCTTCAATTGGACGATCGCTGCGTCACGCACCGCAATGATATCCTTCTTCCCTTCCAGCTGCGACGCAACTCGGCGATGGTCATCCTCGGCCGCCACTAAACTAACCAAGGCTCGGCCAACACATGCCTTGGCGTAATTCAGCTTGTCAACACTGGACAGGGAAGAGACTCCCACCTCGGACTTGGGGTCCCAAACCATCAACGGGACCCGAGCAGCATCTTTCGCGTTTTCCGGCATTTCAATTCTCAATGACATATGGGGAGACTTCACCGACAAGAAAGTGGAAAACCAATCTTCCACCACACCCTCGGGCACTTTAACTTTCGCAGCCCGTTCTCCATCGATTGTTAAAAAGGACTTCTCAAACAAGGGAGAGTCATCAGTACCTTTCTCAGTCGTTTTACGACCGGAGTCGTGCTTCTTCTTGGACCTTTTCTCCACTCCGGACGTAGCACCAACGTCCGCCATCTTCACCAGTTTCCTCTTCTTTCTCTTCTCTGGTTGCTCCAACTCAAGCGACTTCGGGGAAGCTGGTGGAACCTCGGTGTGGGCAGCCTCAGTAGTAACCATTTCGGTCCCAGCTATAATTGGCTCCGGGTCAGCCTGATTGATCGCCACAGCTTCTACTACCGACAACACTTCGGTAGTCGCCACCTCGGACACAAACTTCGGACTTTCCGGCACGGCAGCCGAAGTGGCACTCGACCCCACCTCGGTCGACTTTTTCCCAGCATTTTTCTGACCAGCTGTCTTCTTCACCAACGCGCGAACCAAATCCCTCCTCATAGCGTCGTTTAATCTCAAATCACGGCTCTTACCGACTTTAGACTGAAGATCTTTGTTCGGAAATTTACGCCTGAACTCTTTGGCTTCCTTGACGGAGTTGTAGCCCAAGAAACCGAGGAGAGGATAATATATTGTATATCAACAAGAGACGAGTTACAAACAGTTGTTTCATATATACAAGAAAATTCGACATTTTTACTGGCTAAACTTTTCTTACCGGGGTCAAATTTCGATGTCGTAACTCCCAAAGACAAACCAGCTGCTTCAAGTTTCGAGTCAACCACAAGCTTGCGATAATCCCTCTCTGCTTTATCCAAACCAGCCAAGGTTATCAACTTCCCGCCGAATTCCGGGCTTAACTTCGGTTCTTTTTGCTTTGTCTCTTTTTCTACAACAGAGTAAAAGTTCCGACCTGTTAGTACACAAAACAATACGAGAATCAGACAAGCATATCCGAATTGACAAACACAGAAAGTAAACTCACTGGCTCCGGAATGAATTAACATGGGAATTGTCATCCCATCAATTCGGCGCTCATGAAAGAAATCCACCGACTGCCATTCTCCGCCTATCCACACCCATTCCTCTTGGAAACCGTGGAGACTTTCCGGAATCTCAGTTACAATTTCCCCAACTTTAACACCATGTTGTGGTTTCGCCCCGGCAAAAAAGCAACAAGACGACTCAGCCACCCTTCTCTTCGGACTTTGTTTAAAGGCAAAAATACTCCTCATCTCATCGCACGACGGAAGTCCCTCACCCCTCTCGTGCAGCAACACCATTAGCCCGATTATCTTCTTCCAGCTATTCGGCGTGATTTGGCACAACGGTAACTCCCAACTCCGGAGGTATTCCGTGATCAAATTTGGCAACGGGAACCTTAATCCCGACCTCAGACTCTCCGCGAAAACGCCCACGCAACCCGGAGGGGGACTTGTTATTCTCTCCCCGGGATAAGGAGCAAAGATTTTCACTGAGGGGGGAATCCGGATTTGTTCTCTCAACATGACGACGTCAGCATCGGTAAGGATACTTGGCTCGCCAATGAAATCAATCGCCGGATCAGGCCACCTCCTCACCGGTCTTCTCCAATGAGGCACCGCGAGGTCGGTTGCATTATGCTCAACTACCAAGTCACCATCCTCGTCGTTCAACTGGATATTCAGATGTCTTACCAACGACGGGTCCCACCGATGGTATTCGAAGGCCAACTCGACCAATTCCGAATCGTGATAAACATCCAACGGAACCGACTCCGTGCTTGATGAACTTGCCACCGCCTTTCCCTTTCCTTTCGACGCCATCGTACGATTGAACGAAATGCAAGAAAAATAACACAAGAAATTGAAGGACAAGCTTACCGAAAATCTCTCACACAGCAAGCAAAGAAGATTCTTCAGAATATCAGATGAACTCGAACAACAAGTGATATGAAAGCTCGAAAAATAAAAGCACAGGTGAAGAAAACCCGATCAAATATCGCCAAACCCTATTTATAAGCGTCAATTTGTGACCGTTGGGTATCGTCATTGGGGGCGCGTCGAACCGACGCGACCCCTAATCCTAACCGACGCCGCCCCTTCATCTGATGAGACACCTACTGTTACACGTGGCTACCTATTAAAGTCGACCGTTACCTCATTTAAGACCATTACGGCGCGACCGTTCGGCCTAAACATTTACTCGTTGACTGTTACGACCGTTCACCACTTCTGTCGTTAACTGCTTGAAGATTATCCAAAATTCTCCAAGTGTCTTCACCTCGGTATACGGTCTACACTTCGGACAGATGATTCACTTCGGTTACATCGGTAGATAAACCGAAGATGACCCACCGACCACCATAGACCACATCCTACCGCCGAATTCTTACCGATCCAGGGTCTCTACATATCTGGCGTAGCAACATCAACGACCATCACTTCGTATGCCCCTCGATGTTGGGGGCCTCTCTGTTAACATCCGGATCGGTAAACCTGCATTAAGGGACTCTAGACAACACATTAGAAGGAAGATGATCATTGAACCGACGTTGTTGCATACACCACCCCGGTTCAGGCGACAGACCGGACCGAACTACCGAAGACCGAAGTGGTCAACATCCACCGAGGTCAACATGAACCGAGGTCGTCACCTCCTTAAGTAGGTGACAAGGCGCCTACGTGTGACCCTCCAGCTCCACGAGATCCGTCATCATTTATGTGGGGCCCCCTACCTCAAACCGCCCACAAAAAGTAACTTTATTCAAAAAAGTCATGCACAGATCCCAATGTATCAACCCGAAATTACTATAAATAGCGGGCCTATGACATTTGTAGAGGGATCTCACTTTCTCCGAATTCTCCGAACTGTAAACACTTTACTAAGCAACACGTAAAAGCCCATCACGGCTCTTCACCTCGGTTCACCTCGGACCGGGGCCACTGTCGATTTAATCTTACATGCTTTACGTCCAAATCATTCAAAATTAACCACGTAATTACATGTTCTATCGTTGTTAACAATCACATAACAACAACTCTCAATACAGTTACGAACAAGAGAATAAATGTAAACGATTAATTATCAGTTCCAGCAACGCATAGACAATACAGTTATGAACAAGTCTACTCTAGACGAGCCTATATCGACCAACGTCTCCCCTCTCGGTTCTACACGTTGATTTATTAGGTTAGAAAAGTGATAAATCTACTAACCCTAGGACAAGCACAACTCGCATAGATATGAGCAATTAAGAACAAGCAATTATTATTGAACCTAATCAATCATCCCCTATCCCTAGCGTATGGATTTAGCTACTCATATGGAATTTAACATCAACATTCATATTAGCCCAAGCCATCATCATCAACACACAATTGAGAAAAGAAGAACTTACGATTAATGTAAATAGTTCAATGTCAAATCCACAAGCATCCAAAACCAAAGCAAGAACAGAGTTTCAATCTCCAAATCAAATCAAAAGAGCAAAAGTATGAAAAGAAATCAGTTTCTAGGGAGGAAAAGCATAAAAACTAAGTCTGGGAGGTGAATTATAATGTCTAGGTCGAAATTCTGATGTAAAAATCCCGTCCTCGAAATCCGCGCCGCGTAAGTCGCGAGTCGCGACTTCCATGTTCTTCATGTCGCGAGTCGCGACATCTCGCGAGTCGCGCGTCGGCAAAATCTAAAAAATCTGGGGAAAGTCGCGACCAAACTCGCGAGTCGCGACATATTCTCGCGAGTCGCGACATAGACTCGCGAGTCGCGACTCGTCTCGCGAAAATCGTCATTTCGGCTCTGTTGGACTCGCGAGTCGTGACCTTCTCGCGAGTCGCGAGAATTGCTGGGCAGCTCTTCAGTCTGTTTTTTCGGTCCTTCCTTCAGTGTTCTGGGCACGCCAATGGGTATTCTTGATATCCCGGTCTCAGCTCAAGCAGTCTCATCCTCGACCGACACAACCTACCTCCTGAAAACACAAACACGGAGAAAACACGAAGAAAAACACAACAAAAAGACGCACAAAACGAGATTAAAGAGAAAAAACAGAAAACCACAGAATTGGACCAAATAAACTACGAAAATCCTATAAGTGGGGAAAAATAAAGAGAAAATAAACCCAAAATAAAGACACAAAAATAGGACAAACACCAGCCAAAAGGGGTCATCCTCTAATACAGAATCCACTAACCCACCTCAGAAGTTCCGTAGAGTGCATCAACTCTCTGAGTATCAATAAGGCCTATGTTTCAATGCAGATAACTCTATGGCCCGACACCCATTTGCCCAACCCATTCTCTAAACGTGATGCTCGTGGTTAAAGAGTTTGATTTCTCAAAACCATCATATTCGAATATGCCCATTGTCTTTTAATTGGTAGAATAGGTCCCAAACCCTCTGACAACTGAACCCTTACTTTTCCAGACCTTACGACTTTCACACCTTTCCACCAAGGGTTTTGATGGTCCTCATACGATGAAGCTGATAAAAAAATGTGAGAATTTCAAGCTTTGACCATGGTCAATAGTGGCGTTAGTCATTGTTTTATTTCGAAAAGGGTTGTGAATGAATTGGGATTACATGTGGAGCCTTCACCGATGTATTATATGATGTTCGACAATGGTCAACGCATTTCCACACAAGATTAATCAACTTTTATGGTTGATTGCTTTGTTTTTTCCGTTGCAAGAGGTGGATGTAATATTGGGTGTCTCTTGGTTGGCCTATTTGGGGGATGTGAAGGCGAATTGTAAAAACTTTTATTAGAGATGGTCTACAATTCTTATGAAAGGGGATCCTTCGTTCACTCGGTAAACAGTTTTTGTGGCTACAACTATTCATGAATTGTCAGACGATGTACAAACATGGCTTTTATGGTTAATGGACCATGCTAAATCTCCATCACATCGTCATGTGTCAATGAAGCCTCATTCACCAACTCGGGATGAACACTCATTCCTTTTAGTTGAATTATCGGAGATCTTAACACCATTTTTGGGACTACCTCCTCAACGACACATGACCATCATATTAACCTACAACCGAGTACCATACGCAATTCAGTGGGATCATACCACTACAATTATTTCCTACGATCAACAACATAGTTGAGGATTGGCATACGAACTGTGACGCTGATAACCGGGTCATGCAGGGGGGAGTTCGTGGAGGAGGTGGATGTCGTGGTCCAGGCGGGGCATCCCACCGGAGATCTCCACAACCACCATCCGACAACGAAGACGGCGAGGAGACAATCCCGGAGGTGAATCCCTTCGGCGATTATCCTCCCCCGCACGTCAAGGGCTCGAGGCTAACCCTTTGTGGCATATGGCGGCCGTGACATGCGGCGATGGGATCCGGTCTTCGTGGACGGCGACGATCAACGTGAAGACAAAGACAAGCCCGAGTAGGTTACCTTCGCCATCGGATATCGTGCCCCAGGCGATTGGGGTTTACTACCATGGGTTCGACACCACACATCGACCACAGGAGTGCATCGGCTTCAAGGGTGAAACCTTCCAAACCGAGGGAGAATTGTGTAGACTAGTATCTATTATTATTATTATTATTATTATTATTATTATTATTATTATTATTATTATTATTATTATTATTATTATTATTATTATTATTATTATTATGTAAATGTAATAGGTATCTTAGAGAATAAGTTAGGAATTTAATCTTATTATTTAATATTTAGTAAGGAATTTTGTCTTGTTGAACAAGTTAATGTTTAGGATTAAAGGTCTTATATAAAAAAACTCCCTCTAGCTTATTTCTCTTGGTGAATTATTGAATGAAAAGATGAAATGATTAATGTTTAGATGTTATTGAAATTGCGATCTCATTAATATCGTTACACTCGTACGCTTCCTACATCACAATAGAGTCAATCTCACTTTTGATAGCTATTTTCCAATGCTTAGCTTCTCGTGAAGTGATACCATTTTTGAAAGTTATAGACTCGTCATTGATATTGTAAGTGATAAAATCGCTTCCAAAATCCTTAACGACCCTAGCTCGTTTGCTCCGTCTGGGTTTATCCATTTTTGTTTGTAAAGAATTCGATCTACTTGAATTATCCCCCACATTTGTCATCATTTCCACATGTTCATGAATTGATGATGATGTAAGCACTGCATCCAAGACATCATTTTGGGGTACTCCTGTTTTCATAGGAGAAACATCCTTAAAAAATGTAGCATCACGGAGTTCAACAATTATGTTTACATCTATGCTAATAATTTCTGATTTAACAACCAAAAAATTAAGAGCATAGCTAGTTTTCACATAGCCTAAAAGGCCGCATCAATAGTTTTAGGTCCTAGCTTTTCCTTCTATGCTCAGGTACTAGAACTTTTGCAAGACAATCACATACACGAAAGCACTTTAAGCTATGTTTCTACCTTTCCATGATACAAATTGAGTTATTTCATTGTGTTCCAGAGGGATCACTCTATTCAGAATATGGCAAGCCGTATTCAAAGCCTATCCTCCACATATATTTAGGCAATCCAAAATTAGAAGACTATTGATCATATCTTTGAAGGTTTGCTTTTCATTTCTGCAACCCCATTAGACTGGGGACAATGTGGAGGAGTTTTTAGTGAATTATAGCCAAAATATTTTTACACTGAAGGGTTTAGATTCATATTCTCCACCTCTGTCTGATCTTAACTTTTTAATTTTCTTACCAATTTATGTTTCAGCTTTATTTTTAAAAATAACAAATTTCTCAAGCGCTTCATCCTTATGTTTAATTAGGTAAACATACAATACTTACTATAATCATCTATAAAAGAGATAAAGTATCTTTTAAGGTCTTTAGTTACAATACCATTAAATCATCCAATGTTAATTTTCCTTTTTGATGCTTCAACGACATTTCAAAACTTTCCCAAGTCTTTAAAAATTTATCAATAAAAATTTATCAATTCATGCTTTACTTTTAGCTTTTTCGTGGGGCAGAGGCATAGAAGGAGTTGATTTTTTCTTTCTGAATTTTTCTAATCTATGAATAACATAAATCGAATCTATGTCTATGATTTGAATTAAGGACCCAACGTCCCAGGTCGCATTCTTTTCTTCCTTGTCTAGTTCCTCTTCTCAATATCGATATAACGAGCAACAGAAAGAAGCTATCCGCCGGATATAGGTCACGAACTATAAGACCAAGGAAAGCAACCTATGTCTACTTTAGATACAGACTTTCCGTCAGCCATATGATATATTAGGAACTTAGAAACAAAATACTTTTCGAGACCTTGCATTTAAACATTATATTTCTTATTCAACTCATCCACAACAACTTTGCAATATAAGAATCAAAACAATAAACATCAAAGAGCGTATTGACAAGGCTGGCAAAATAGCTCCTCGACCTATTCGATCTCTTTCGTTCCACTGAACAATTTCAGTTGTTTTGGGATCCTTATCAGTTGGTTCAGGCCTAGCCACCTGAATTACCGTCAAAAGTCCTTTCATCGTAAACCGATTTTTCAAACGTTGGCAACAACGAATGAAAAATTATCTCGAAAGTTTTTCCAGTCAGCCGGATAAATCGACTTTTAAATTCAACATAGCATTAATTGATTCAGTGTCACAACCACTTGCCATAATAATTAATTGATAAGTAAATAATAAAAGAAGTACATATAACACTTTAAGAAAATTATCGCTTTAATATTTCTTCAAGATTGTTGCAAAATTAAGTATAAAATAGCGAATTAAAAAAGAGTTTCAACACATATACGTATTAAGATTTGAAAATAGAAACCACAAACATCAACCATGGAATTGGAGATAAAAATTAAATTTCTATTAGTAAATAAATAAATTTACTATAAAAACAACAACTTAACTGACAATACTATATTGTCATAGAACACGTATAGTCGAATCACTGAAAATTTGTTTGTCTTGAAGAAACAGACGCGCCGATATTGTGCAACGAATACTACGTCTTTTCTCTTAGTATTAGACGGCTCAAAGCGTGAAGTCTGCACTATCTAACACATTCACCTTGATCAAAATCTCAGTTGCTGAGATTTCTTAGTCTTTGGAGGATGAAAGATAATATAAGTATATATAAGTGTTCCTTTTTGCTTTTCTTGGGTGTGTTCTCGTATGTCTCACATGCATTATATATAGTGCTTCAAAGACATCAAATTCAATGCATAGAAGATGTCTTTTGATGCCTTCATTAAGACAAAAGTAGTGAAACTTTGAGTTTCATTTCACTTCTCAAACCTTAACAAACATAATGTTCGGTTATGTTTTTGCCAAAACGAATTTGGACATTTACAGTTTTTTTTTTTTTTATTTTTTTTTTTTTTTGGTACAGAGACCTTTCGGTTTCCGGCTCCATAGAGGAACCGACTCATCCGGAATCGAGCCGGGTAGGACCACAAGGACGGCAAAGCTCTCCCTCAAGAGTTTTAACACTGCTGCATTCCCAGGGCTCAAACACGAGACCACTGAAAGAGACCCAAGCCATCTCATCCAAGCGGTCTTGGGTAGACATTTACAATTATAACATTAAACACTCAGTTATCTAAGTCTTCCCACTAAATATATTCTCTCTTTTTGCATGTAAGTCTTCTTACAACACAATCCAATTGTTCGATTGAGGGAAGATTGGGTCAAATTTATTCCCACGCATAAGTGGGCATATTGGATGTTCATATTTGCTCGTTATTAAGCCTTAGGCTTACCGTTAAAATGAAAAAAATTGTAGTAAATTGGGAAACGGGTAATGAAAAAACAATGAAAAATCAAACATGCTTGAAGAAGAAGAAAACATTGAAGAATAAAACTCAGCAGCCACACATTTTCACGTGAACCTTTCTTAGGTTTTACAACTGGTGATAAGCAAATATATATAGGTACATGAATGATGGATAAGGTGGACAAGTGTCTAAAGCATGTTTTGATCCTACGGTTGTCAACACTCTAAACTAAGAGTTTCTGCACATTTGCCAGCTTTCATTAAAGCAGCAGATTTTGTCTGCATGTCCATGCTGGCTTCTCTCGGTTCCATAATATGCAGCTTGTTTGTGGTTGACCAATTTGTTCCCAATTTTCCAACATTGCTAACACTCCCCCTCAATTTGATCGAGGCTTTACTCACAACTCCCAACTTCTCCTTGAGCCGAGAGAAAAATTGTTCAGAGAGAGGTTTAGTGAAAATGTCACTTATCTGTTCTGATGAAGGGATGTGGCAAACCAACAGACTTCCATTCTCTATCTTCTCTCTAACAAAATGATAGTCAAGCTCCACATGCTTGGTTCTACCATGCATGATAGCATTAGATGCCAGATACACTGCACTTTGGTTATCCACCCAAGTTACTGGGGTTTTGTTCATTTTCAGCCCAAGCTCAGAAAATAATGAAATGATCCATGTCACTTCAGAGGCTGCATGAGATAAACTTCTGTACTCTGCCTCAGTACTTGATCTAGAAACTGATGATTGCTTCTTAGAACTCCAACAGATTAAGTTATCTCCTAGAAACACACTGTATCCTGTTGTTGACCTTCTATCATCAAGGTCTGCACCCCAATCAGAGTCTGAAAAAGCCTTCAAATCAAGATGAGCTGATCTTTTTATGTATAGACCATGATCTACTGTCCCTGATAGATACCTCAAGATCCTTTTAACAGCCTTCCAGTGTGTATCTAGTGGACAAGACATGTACTGACTTACCTTATTCACAGAAAAACTCACTTCAGACCTTGTCAAAGTGATGTACTGCAAAGAGCCTACCACACTTCTGTACATGGTCCCATCTATGGTTGGTTTTCCATCTCCTTTGGATAATTGTGAAGAGGATATCATAGGTGTAGGAACCCCTTTTGCCTCCTGCATATGAACTCTCTTCAGCAATTCAAGAACATACTTTCCTTGATTAAGGTGTAATCCATCAGAAGTTCTGTTTATCTGTATTCCAAGGAAATGTTCAATTTCTCCAAGATCCTTTACTGCAAATATTTTTCCAAAACTCTTTGTAAAACCATTAATTTCAACCTCATGAGTGCCTGTTATCAAAATGTCATCAACATATATAAGAACAAATAAGAAACTCCCCCTTTCTCCTTTGAAGAAGAGAGAACCATCTGCCTTGGAGTCCTTAAACCCCATTAACAAGAGAGCTTCCTTTACTTTACTAAACCATGCTCTTGAAGCCTGTTTAAGACCATATAATGCCTTAGACAATTTGCAAACAAAATGCTCTTTTCCTTTCAACTCAAACCCTGGAGGTTGTTTCATATATATGGCTTCATTAAGATCACCATTTAAAAAGGCATTGCTAACATCCAGCTGCCTTATCTTTCAACCATAGTGGACTGCTAAAGAGAGAATGATTCTTATGGTGTTGTGCTTCACAACTGGACTGAAAGTTTCATTAAAATCAAACCCTGGCCTTTGAGAGTAGCCTTGAGCTACAAGCCTTGCTTTGTATTTAGAGATGCTCCCTTCTGAATCTCTCTTGACTTTGAACACCTATTTGCACCCCACTATGCTTCTGCCTGCAGGAGGTTCAACTAAGCTCCAAGTGTTGTTCTTGGTTAGAGCTTTCAGTTCCTCTTCCATTGCCATTTTCCAATGCCTTACAGAAATTGCCTCACTTAAGGAAGTAGGTTCACTTTCTTCATATTCTGCCAGATAAGTCTTTGGTTTATATATACCAGCCCTTGCTCTTGTGATCATTGGGTGCCTTGCTGTGAGTTCTCCTCTATCTTGTCTTTCAGCTGACTCTCTATTCAAAGGCAACTCAACATAGAGAGGGATACCTGGGGAACTCATACTTTCTGCATCAGAATTCTCTTGAGGAAGAGATCTCCTACCTTCACTGTGTGAAGTTTCTTGAGTGCTTGCAGTTTGATGATCACTCTCACTTATCCTTGCCCTTTTGAAAAAGTGAGATGTGGATGTGCCCTTTGAAATGGTAGGAATTCCAGGCAAGCTGCAGACTTTCTCAATAGTGGCTTCAACATGGTTAGAGTTCTTCTTATCAGCATAGGGAAAATTTGTTTCATCAAATAAAACATCTCTAGTGATGATTACCTTCTTGTTTGGAAGGAGCACTTTGTACCCCTTATATTGGTTGCTATACCCCAGAAACACTCCAGCACATGATCTATACTCCATCTTATGCTTATTGTAGGGTCTGAGATGTGGATAGCATAAACATCCAAACACTTTCAATCTCTTGTAATCTGGCTTGTGCCCATAAAGAATTTGGAGTGGTATCTAGAAGTTTAAAGGCCTGCATGGAATCCTGTTAAGCAAATATGTTGTTGTGATGAAGGCATCCCCCCAGTAACATAATGGTAAATGAGAGTGAGCTAAAAGAGACAAGCCCATATTTACTATGTCCCTGTGCTTTCTCTCAGCTAAACCGTTTTGCTGTGGAGTATAGGCACATAAAATTTTGTGGAGAATGCCATTTTCCTGAAACACTTTAAATAATGATTGGTATTCACCTCCTCCATCACTTTGAACTGCTTTTATTTTCCTTCCAAACTGATTTTCAACCAATGCCTTAAAGCTCATAAAGGCATTATATACATCTGACTTAGCTTTTAATAAATATATCCATGTAAATCTAGAGAAATGATCTATGAAGCTCACATAGTAAGAATATCCATTCAAAGATTTCACATGACATGGACCCCATACATCACTATGAATTAACTCAAGAGGATAAGAACATTTATGTTCAGAATGATCAAAAGGTAAGGAATGACTTTTAGCCATCATGCAAGATCCACAAATATTGTTTTCTGAAGTTGCTTCATAGTTCACATTACACAACCTTAAAGCTCTCTTAACATTCTCATAATTTGGATGTCCAAGCCTTTGATGCCAAAGATCAAGGCTATTACATTTACTTAATTTAGAAAAATAGGAAAAAGGTTGCAACCCTTGAACTTGTGAATGTTCTTCACTTGATTTAGAAGCCTCATGCTGCATGCTCTTCAAACACTGCAGGTTGAATTGGTAAAGTCCCTCTTTAAGAACCCCCTTGAGTAGGACCTCTTGGGTTTGCTGGTCCTTGACAAAACAAACACTAGAATGAAATTCAAAGAAAACCTTGTTGTCTCTTGCAAATAGGGAGACACTGAGGAGTTTTCTGCTTATGTTAGGCACATGCAAAAGATTTTTAAGAATAAAGATCTTTGAGTGACCAGGATGATGAATAAGAGAATTACCAAAGTGGGAGATGTTGACTCCTTCTCCATTCCCCATTAGCAGCTTGCTACCTCCATTATACTCAGATGAGGTGTTCAGATTCTCAAGTTCATTTGAGATGTGATTAGAAGCCCCTGAGTCAGGGTACCAATTTGTCTCAGACCCTATATCAGAATAAGTGCTGCCCTCATTCATTTGAACCATGTGCAAGGTAGGATTTCTTCTTGGGGTCTGTTGTCCTTGACTTGCTGTTTGCTGATTTGACTGAGGATCATATCTATACCAACACTTATCTGCAGTGTGGTTCAAGCCATGACAAATTTGGCACTGAGGTCTATTCCCTTGGTTTCTACCTCTGCCCTTTCCTCTATAGGAGCCTCTTCCTCCTCTTCCACCTTGATTTGCACTCTTGTTTCCTCTGAAATGATTAAACTGTTGGTTGAAGTTCCTTTGAGTGTTCTGAGTCACAACATTTGCATAAGGCTGAGATCCCTCTGAGCTTACAATAGGACCTTGATTCATTTCAAGCCTTGATTCATAAGTAAGAAGGAGAGCATGAACTTCAGCTAAGGTATGAGGAGGAAATCTAGAGGTGACATTCACAACAACTGAATCATATTCTGCTCCAAGGCCAGTGAGGATGTGAAGGATCTGATTTTTTTCTGAAACCTTTTTTCCTGCTATGGCTAAGATATCACAATGATTCTTGATCTTGTTAAGATATTCCCTCATGGTTAGGCCAGCTTTCTTTAAGGTTTGAAGCTTTAACTTATATTGCATTATTCTTGCAGCAGACTGTCCAGCAAAATTAGTTTCAATGGTTTCCCAAATTTCTTGTGCAGTGTTTAAGCCAACCATCATGACAAGAATTCCTTCACTCAATGAGGACATAAGCCAAGAAGCTAAGAGTTGGTCTTGCCTTACCCAATAGAGATAATCTGGGTTGATCTGGGAATCTCCACTTTCTGGATCTGAGATGAGCTTGTCAGGCTTCTTGGTATCACCATTGATATAGCCCTCTACTCCATATCCTCGTATGGCTGTAATGACTTGCTGTTTCCATATCAGATAGTTAGTTTCATCTAACTTAGTGGATATCAGCTGGCTATTGGGTTGAATGAGAGATCCCATTGCCGCTGTATTGGGATTTGGTGCAGTCATTAAGCTTGAGGAACTGCTCGATTGGCTCATGATAAGAAGAAAAAGAAAAAATAAAATAAGAAAAGAAAATGATAATCAGAGGCAGGATTAACCTGCTCTGATACCATAATGAAAAAACAATGAAAAATCAAACATGCTTGAAGAAGAAGAAAACATTGAAGAATAAAACTCAGCAGCCACACATTTTCACGTGAACCTTTCTTAGGTTTTACTCTGGTGATAAGCAAATATATATAGGTACATGAATGATGGATAAGGTGGACAAGTGTCTAAAGCATGTTTTGATCCTACGGTTGTCAACACTCTAAACTAAGAGTTTCTGCACATTTGCCAGCTTTCATTAAAGCAGCAGATTTTGTCTGCATGTCCATGCTGGCTTCTCTCGGTTCCATAATATGCAGCTTGTTTGTGGTTGACCAATTTGTTCCCAATTTTCCAACATTGCTAACAACGGGATATATGAATGACTTCCAGGCTAAGTATATAGATTTGGTGCGATTCCCATTATTCATCAAAAAGTGTGTCATTGATCAGGTTCTCCACAGGACTAAGTAAACTGAACCCCTGTGATAAAGATTAGAAGATACACTATATAGCTGAACTGAATGAGCCAATAACTTCTCAAGAAGAGTTAAAAAAAAAAAACATAAAATATACAACATATATTGTATTTATAGTCAGTATATATTCAATATATAACCTAATTATTAATTCCATAGCATTTTATCTAAATCACAATTGTGATATTTGAAATTTTGTTTCAGTATATAACCTATCATATACATATCATAATCATTATTTTAATAAATTATATTAGTATATGTAAAGTATATAATTTTTTTTTTTTTGGTACAGGGACCTTCCGATTTCCGGAGCCACAGGGGAAACATACTAAGCACGGGCAACGAAAACATATATTTAACATACGAAAACATATATTTAACATATATTTAACATACTAAACTAAGCACGTGTTAAATTATATTAGTATATGTAAAGTATATGATAAACAAATGAAGCGAGAAACATACTAAGCACGGGCAACGAAAACATATATTTAACATATACTTCCTATATACGCAACATATAGGACAAAAATCTCTCTCTCTCTCTCTCTCTCTCTCTCTCTCTCTCTCTCTCTCTCTCTCTCTCAGTCATCATTCATGTAAGCACGCAAACTAAATCCAATATCCCTAAGTAATAATTTCATCTTTCGTGCAAAAAGACAATTCAACTAAACCCGTCGTCCCCTGTCCGCACGTCCATCATCTCCATCATTGATTGTCAGAAATCGAATTTGGAGCCGGCAGCGACGAAGAAAGCCACGGAGCTTCTCCGGCAGTAGAAAATCGATGATCCACGCGGCTCGAACAGAAACACCACCTTTGGAGGCCTAATTTTCCCCAAATCTCGAACTAGAACGGTCAGAGTCGAATAAGGAAATAATGTCGCTTTTGCTACTCTCGCCGCTGGAGGATGGCGTTTTAGAGGTCGGCGACGAGTTGATGAGAGGAAGAGGGAAATGGGAGAATAAGAAAGAGGGGAAGAAGATGGGAGAACAAGAAAGAGATGAAAATTGACGGAAAGAAAAAGGAGAAGATTTTACTACCATAAATTTAGGAATAATATTTTTGGTAACTGATAGAGTTCCCTAAAATTGTGTTTTAGGTATCTTTGCATATAAAGTTGATCAATTTAATTAATATGTAAATAAATACATATGGACTGTAATTATGTAAATAAAACAGTGTTTTAATATGCGTATAGCATAATGCGTCGCGTTTTGATCTTTATAATGTGTAGCGTGAATATCGTAGCGTGTTGCGTAAGCTATTTGTGTATAATTTTTTTTTTTAGAAATATTAAAAATATATTTGCATATATAAACTGGATGGTTGATTACAAAAATTATCATAGTATTTGAATGACTTAAAAGTAACATCTTAGGATTATTTCTCACAAATATTTAATTAAAATATCATCATAATGTAAATATTATAATAATCAATCGAATATACTAAAAAGTAAAAACAAACAACGAAAATATAATGAGATAAGTCATAGTATAATTTTAAGTATATGCATTTTAATTATTATTTTTTATTTAACTACAACATAATTCTAACCATTAGATATGAACTTTTTATTCTTTATTTAAATATCAAATATAGAAAAATAAAATGATATAACAAAAATGGATTTATAAATATTGCACTATTCAATTTAGGACTTTGCATTGTCAAACTTTTAATTTAAAATCATTATCAAAATTTTTAGTTTTCAGTTGTCATTTGTAAATACTATACAACAACAACAACATACCGAGTATATTCCCAACTGGTTGGGGTCTGGGAGGGTCAGTTGTACGCAAACTTTACTCTTGTAATTATACAAGGATGTTGTTTCCGTAGCGACCCAAGGTGCATTGCGTCGTTTGATATATTTTTTTTCTAGAAACTTCACTAACAGAAGAAGCACTAGAATTTAATTGAGCCATTTTGATCTAGTCTATTATTAGCACTATGTCAAGAGAATTGTCAACAATGACTCTTCTAGCTCCATTTGCAATGGACAATCATTTGTAAATACTATGATCCCTAAAAAATATGAGTTTTTAATTATTTTATTGTCCAAATGTCGTTGAAATGTAGCGCACAATAGCAGTGAAATGGCGCAACATAGCGTAAGAAAACGTGCCATTTTGACATTTCGCGCAAGCTTTCGAGAAAAACGCTAGATATATAAGGCTACGTCGCATTTTTCAAAAATAAGCGAGCTATTTAAAACAATGGCATAAAAATGATAACTTTGGTGCATGGCATGATTATTTAATTTCATAGTTGTGAACTTAACATTTTTCCTGCATGGTTCACAATCTATTTAATTTATTGACATATGTCATAATTTATTCTATAATATTAGAGCATTAGAGATGCTCTAGTATGGGCTGAAAAATTGTGGTCAGAAAGGTGCAATATTGCCCCTTTTTATTCCATCTGCTAAGCAAATTGGATTATTGCTCATCACCCTACACAGCAATCACCTAGTATTTTTAACCGTTTGAATCTACATACAATTAAAAATTACTTTCTCTCTCCTCTGGTCCCGTTTCCCCCAAATTTGCAGAAAACCCTAGTTTAACAAATCGACGGTTGCCTTCTCCAGCGGGCCGCCGGGCCTCGACGGCGGCCACCTCTTAGTTGCGCGAGTCAGTCCTCCTTAGCTGATGCCGTTATTCTCGAGCGGAGTGGTTGTATGGCTGGATCCGAAAGGGCTTTCGCCGCTATCCTTGGTTGCCTTTTGGACCGTGAGTCGTCGATCTTCCGGGCGGGCAGCGGCGGAGGTGCGGTGGGGTTGGGTTGCGAGCCTGACGATCTTGTTGGTTGTTGGGTCCGAGGAGAGTGGACTCTGCTCTTGGTCCCGTTTGCTCCTGGTGTAAGGGCCGATGGGACGGCTGGCGTGACGAACCGGGCCGTGGTGTGGACTGGTTTCAGATCGCCGGCGTTGTGGTGGGGGTCTGAGTCTGTTTTTTCCTTCGGCTAAGAGGTGGGGTTGGTCGCCTGGATGTGGTTTCGAGTTCGTGGGTTTTGGTTCCAGTTAGGCGGGCGTTGCAGTTTCTGGTTCGAAGACTAGGGGCGAGATCCAGTCCGAATAGGTGGTCGGCCTATTGTGCTGTAGTCGTGGTTTCAGTGTTTTTGTCCGTCTGCGAGAAGGGCTTTATTTTGTGTTTAGGGGTGATTTTGTCTGTAGGTTGTGATTTTTTTGTGTTTCTCTGTATTTGGTTGTTTTTTTTGTCCTGTTGGGACCTGTTTATTATCCCATTGGGACCTGTGTATTCTCCTGTTGGGAGTTGTGTATTCTCCTGTTGGGAGTTTTTGTTAGTGTTTGTGGGTGTGTTGTGGTAGCTTAGGCTCCCGTATGGGATGTCCTCCGACTAGATTCGGCTGTTGGCCGGTTGCTAGTTGTATTTGTGTATTCTTTTCGTTTTTATGAAAGTCTATCGTTTCGAAAAAAAAAAAAAAAAAAAAATCTACATACAATTCATATGGATCAAAATAAAGTGTGTAAATCGATGGAGAAGAATCCGTAACACAATTATAATCGAACGAATATGTTTGTTATTTTTGTAAAAATATATTATGGGGGATGGGCCAAAAGCCCACTAGTTAGGTTGTCTTATGATAGTAAATTGTAAATCATATCCTTGCCTGTATATTAATTCAAAACGTGTTGAGTTTAGGTGACAGATTCTCACGTTTCGAATGCTGACATGGCGAAATCTATGCTTCATGATGTTGTTTTTATATTATTTGTACTCTGGAGTTAGATTTGGTACTGGACATAAATAACTTTACACATATATTCATTAACTCAACACTCATGTTGTACATAGATATTAGTACTAGTATATATATATATATATTAGGGAACGATTGAGGCTCTCCATCTTGTTGTCTCTTCTGCTTCTTATATTTCTTGGATTTGCTTTCTGAATAATGAATGATTGAGGATTGAATTGAAGGGTTCTAATTTACAATAGTTCTCTCTTATTTTTTTTTTCTTTTTCTTTTTTCTTTTTTATTCGTGACAGGCAACTTGAAGCAAATGGCTCCTAATTTATTTAGAGATAAATAGTTATGGAAATATATATATGATAATCAGCAACTGCCATAAATTCAATCTGAGCCATGAAGTACTATCCACCGCCAAGGCTCTGGACATGTTGTCTGCTTCATAGCAGAATAAAGTATATGCTAAAATAATTAATAAAAAAAAAATCAGGGGTCCAATTTCCCAAATTTGGCATGTTCCTAGATTGTAAAGACTCTCCTCACCTTCTGATCAGAGACATAGTTAAGGGCTGTGTCTTTGTCAGCCCCTCCACAACTACTTCCATAACATCATCTCCATTTATTATTATTATTATTTATTATTATTATTATTATTATTATTATTATTATTATTATTATTTTTATTTGCTTTACTTTTTCTCACTCTGGAATATAGAATTTAATAGCCGTACGTTGGAAAGAGCACCATGAAATTCATTCTTGCAGAGTTTCATTTCATTTCTTGGGTAAGCTGTAAGCAAACCATGTGACGGCAGAGGCAATATGAACAAATAATCTGGCTACAGAACACATATCACCAAAAATTGATCACAATAATCATAATTTTAGTCCATGATAACACATATCCCAGGGAACAATCTTAAGCATAAAAAAATATATCTAGGAACAACCGAAGCACGAACGTACAGAGAAAAGGCTCGACTGCACGGGTTTAGGATTGTGCTCGATGTTCTTATTACGAGGAAGGTGTTTAAGGAACGCCTTCACAGCTCCTGTCACCCCATCTTCATCTTCCATTGCTTTTGCAAGTTCAATTGCACTTTGCTTAACCTGCCAAAAAAAAAAAAAAAAGGGTAGAAAATTTTTGCTTAGCTAATGCTTAAAATGCAAAGATTGCAGTATTATATAAGTGCCATATATCAAATTAGTGAGGAGTGAACGTTTGTATTTATTTAATCACTCAAAAGAATTTTGGCGAGTCTTAAAAATGGATTATCAGATAAGAAAAGGAAACTCGTGAAATATAGAATTTGGTTACCTTGGGATCTAGCATACAATTAATTGCATCTACCAGCTTTTGAAGTGAAAATTCCTCGACTGGGATTGGAGCAGGACCGACGCCCCTGGCATGAACTCTCTCCCCCCAAAAAGGTTGGTCGCCAAAGAAAGGAATGATAGTCGTGGGGCACTGTATCGCCAAATTATAAATTTTTTTTTGCCAAAAAAACCAATACATTATCATGCAAGTAGTGAGGAAAAAATGTTGCACGAGCAGAAAATTTAAAACACTAATTCATGTAGTAAATCATTACCGCAGCTTTTAGACCGGCAGCCGTTGTTCCAGCACCCCCATGATGCACCTAAAAATTTTGAGAAATAAAAGAGCAGCTCCGTTTAAGGCTAATAAATGCCTCAAAATAGACATGTAAAGATTCCTGGGAAATTGCATGACTAACTAGCAGCTTACATACAAGGCTCATTGTAAAGTTTTCAGGAGCAACATTAAAAAAAATATCATTCACAATGCATTTTCGTGCCGCAGGAACAAAGAAAATCAAATTTAAATTTCTACTAAATATGACTGACAGGAATTTGTATATGCATCAGGTTTCAGAATCGGAAAATAACCTAAGTTTTAAGCAAGTTTTCACAAGAAAATTAAAGATCAGTGACCAGATTGAAAAAATAATGAAATGGATCCTGGTAGAGAGAAATCTAATGGGGACATGAACATTTGGTAGCAAGTCCTTGATAAATAATCAAAATGGCCAGTACAAATCCATCTAAATAGGAGAATACAGCTAGAGTGGAAATGAAAAAAATAAAGAAAAATAAGATATTTCATAAAAAAAAAAAAAAA
>CACSLK010024540.1:17765161-17781232 GCA_902706635.1 Striga hermonthica | reverse complement strand
AAAAAAAAAAAAAAATGTTATAAATGTTGGTGCAAGATCTAAACATAAAAAACAACTAACCACAGCAGCACATTGCAAGAAAAGCCAGTCATGAGGGCAGTTATCCAGCAGATATACGAAGTCCTTTTCTTCGGCCACTGTGAACAAAGGTTAAATTGCAGATAAGAATATGCATAACAAAAATCCATTGTATTCAGCAAATATGAAGAAGGAAGGAAAAGAGTACTCACAATTTCCAAGGCCACCCCAGCCTTTGTTAATGATGCCCCTTTGTTTAGTTATTTCTAAAGCTTCAACAATAATTTGTGTCATCTTTTCCGGTTCTTGAACAGGCTGAGATGGTGAAGAACAAGGTTAAATTAGAAAAGTATTAGAACATTAGGAAAAAGGAGCCGAGTCAAAGAAGCTGAAAAGCATGAAATACATCATGGGCATATTGTGTATGCAAATACAGACCTCAGAATAGCAAAAGCTGTTATCAAGCCCAAAGCAACAAGAAAAGTAGATTTTACCATACAGCAGAATCTCACAACTCCTTGAAGAAAAAGATTATTGTCATAAATTTCGAATTCAATTTATAAGAGGCAAAAATGGTGCCATGAGCATGTTTTCCGCCAATAATTCGATGTCCACATTTGTTTTTCATATGTGGAAAGCCCTTGTCAATAAAGTGAACTCTTATCCATTATATTGATCGTCTAAATAATTTTCAAATCAAAACAATAGTCAAAATAAAATCTTCAAGAGAAAAATTATTTCAATTAACTGTCATCTTTTCATTTACACCAACAAAAAGGAAAGAAACGATTCAGAATCCGTAAAGGGACCAGGACCAAGACTCTTCTCTTATCTATTTATTTTCAATTTCAAGGAGGTGAGACAAAGGGGCTACTGTGGGTTTATGGGCGTCAAGGATACTCACAAGGCTGCCAAATCCGATATAAATAGGCTTTGGACCAGCTTTCAGCCAGTTCAAAAGTGACTCTGGCGGCTCATAATTTGTTGCAAGATCAAGAAAGCAAAACCCAACCACATCAACCTTTGGTCCCCAATCTGCAAGGCCAAATATGGCTAGAAAAAACCTCAATAACAATTGCTGAATTCGGAAGGGATGAACCAGTCATTTATAACTCTACAATAAGAAGATGCTGAGAAACTTTCACCTTTTGGTTTAGGGACAAGGTGTGGGCTCCAAATATATCCATGCGGGATATTAGACTCGGAGCCCTGTGATCCACTCAAGTATGTGACAGGTCGTAACTTCAGCTTTTTTTTCCTAACATCATTTATCATGTCTCTTATTCCAAGCCAAATCAAGGAGTCAACAATCTGATAGGATAACTGCAGTTAAAACGAAAAAAGAAAAAAAAAAAAGAAAGAAAGAAAGAATGAAAGATAAAAATTATTGAGAACACACAATAAAAAGTATGTAAAAAAAGTAGGAAACAAATAATGATTCCTATGACGCACTCTATATCCTGCTGATTGCTTTACACGAGATAAAGGATGGGGGAATTCACTGGTTGGCCTGGCAGAAAAATATTAAAATTTAGAAACGCATACAGGGGATTCACTTAAAATTAGAGATTTCTTATCATTTGCAGCCAAGGTTCTTTGGCAAACCAAAAACGGAAAGTACATATTTATGGGACGAAAAATCTAACAAGAAAAAAATACTTACGTCCATGGCATGGTGAAAAATATATGAATTGGTATTTTTAATGCTTCTGCAACATGTGTATGCCCTGTAGTGATCTCCAGGTTAGTAGAGAAATAATTATGCATCTAATCAAATATCAGAAATGGAAAATGATCCACAAGTCATGTAATATAACCATATGCTGGAGGATTAGCAATGATTGCATCTGCCTTGAAAGGAATCCCAGAATCGATGTCAGGCTCTTTGCATGCTGGAAGTAGGGAATAAATTATTTCCTTCATTTGATTTCTTTGTACAGGTATTTCTGAAGGCCCAGAAGGCAAAAACCCTTTGTTTTTAACCATGTCTGCGGGAAACAAACAAAAACAAAGATTCTTAAGTTCATTGTTTATATAACTTATATATTACAATTATGAGTGTCCTCTCATAAACATCCAGATAACTGACCTAGACCAAATTTTGTTAAACGAAAGTTGAATATAGGTCCTAAGATAAAATGCTGGAATCTGCTTACGTGATCCCAAAAGACGAAACTTGAAGAACTGAGAAAATGATGACAGGAGGAAATGCAGTTCAAAGGAAATGAATCAATTCATCTACCGGGAGGACAATGAAGAGCAATATCACACCACAAAATGGTTTGCATCAGAGGTCTGCCGTTTGTGCTAAATTCAAGTGTTGAAATCCGAATCTAAACCTACTGAAATGAAGCAATGTCCTACTATGTCCGAGTTCAGAAATATTAAAAATATCGTAATAAGGTTGAAAACCAAAGCAAAGGCCAGTCATCAGGCATCGATAAACAAGTTCAAGTCAAAGACACTGAAGTGTATACGCACAACTTCATGTATAGTCCACCAATACCATACTCAATCGATACTCATTGACCACATGCATTGTTATTTGTAATCACATCAATCAGCATGTGATAAATCAAAGCCGTGCGATATATTAGATTCACAAACATAACTCCAGCAAATTTAAAAACAGCAGTAGTACATACATCCTGCAAGAACTTTGGGGTCACCACCAAGGGGATAGAATTCCAAGCCAGAGGTCAACACAAACTCTTTGAAATTGGAATGAGTGGCCAATCTGACACGATGGCCATAATCCTGCACCCAAGCATCCTTGTTAACAGTTTCACAAAGAAGCTAGAGAGTCTGGCCCATAATAATCGAGGTAAATTTTATATGAAAATATAATCTTCTTTCAAAAGGAAAGTAAACCTTGTCCACCTTTCTACAAAATTACCTTACTAATTCATAGTTAATTTGAAGTAAGATAGTTAATGAGCATCTACAGATTCTAACTCATACCTGTAGCCGCTTTCCAATTGCAACAAATGGTTGTACATCTCCCCGAGTTCCAACAATAAGCATTACGATTTGCAGTGGAGGAATATCCTGAAGTTCTGTTGCATCAGGTGGCTCGTCATCCACTTCACCGTACACACTTCCGTTTCCAACTCCAAGATTTTGAGGTTCAACATCTACTGGAACTTCAAATTCTACAGTTCCATCATGTTTGACTGTAGCTATTCTGTTCAACAATTTGAGCTGCAGGGGTTTAAATGCTTAACAAAGATCCCATACATGTATTCTTTTATCAATTGCAGATGCAGTGATAACGAACAACCCATACATGTAGTGAAGGCTTGGCCATACGTGAGGTACGGAAAAATGGACAACTAAAAAACAACACAACACTTGCTTCTGTGACACATATTACTACAGTGGAAGTTCTGAGGAAAAATTGAAGGAAAAAAAAAAAAAGCAACCAAGCAAAATGTCTAGGAATAAACATGAATGGTAACTTAAAGAAAGGGAATTCCATATGATGAGATTAAAAGAATCATCCAACGGGCCATAAAAAGTTTGCAGTATCCCAAAAGACTATTGCAGGAGTCCCTGAATCCTTAACGAAAATCTTAGAGTAGAAACAGTTAGTCTAAGGTATGAGTCCGTACAACACCACAGACCTGTTCAATTGTTCAAAAATCCACAAAATACAAATACTAAGGATATCGATTTTCATTACTACCTGTTTGACAATTCTAGTTAGCAGAAAATTTCAATAATAGCTCGCTATACCTCTTTAACATCATCTAGCTCAACACTGCACCCCTCTAGCCCCAACTGAGGCCATACTGTGTACACATATCACCGAAAATAAATGTACTAACCTCACTACCTTCGAGCACATCGACTTTTCTATTTTAGAAACTGGTGTGTCATATTACCCATGCAACACTATTTCCTTAAACACGCAGAGGCATGTTGCCATAAAGTTGCTATAGAGACATATTTCAGATTCCGCGCAGTGTAAACCACATGAAGACATAATTCAGATACAGCACAAAGTAAACCACAGTACACTATTTCCTTAATCAAGCAAAGACATGTTGCCAAAAAGTTGCTATAGAGACACAATTCAAATTCTGTGCAATGTAAACCATATTACAAAAATAACCACAGATACTCCAACAGAGATTAATACCTTCTGTTGCACAGGCATACGATCGTCAAAGATCTGAGCAGCCTCTTTAGCAAGTACATTATTGCGCCTCTGCCTCTCGGTTTTCGATCGCTCCAACACCAAAGGCAGATTCAGCTTCTCAGAGCTCAAAAATTCCGGAGGCGTTGTGTTTACCCTAGAAAAATTCGCCCCTAAATTGCCTGCGGAGATAAATGCAATAATTCTCACTTTTTTCCAAATCCAACCAACTAAACACGTCAAAACAAGCATATAGGGCACCATCAATCCCCAAATCCTAAACACGATCCACCACAAACACATCGTGCACTCATCAACTTACTCCAACCCCCACCGCTCATCCAATCAAACCTCGATAGGGTAAAAAACGAAGAAGAAGAGATACTTCACCTGAAGAGCTGCTGCCGCCATTTGAGAGCGGAACGGCGGCAGCAACCTCCGCAGCATCTTTCTCGAACTGAACGGAAACTTCACCGGAGCTAGTAGAGGCGGCTTCTCGAGGCGGCGACATGGCCGGAGCCGCCGGACTCCGTTTGTGATCCAGATCCGGTGAAGCTTCGATTGACATGGCTCCTTAGTTCAATGTGTATATGATTAATTATATACAATCATGTACGAACATAGTAAGCTTGCTTGGTTGCATGTATGAGGGGGAAAAATGATTCGTAGAGTAGACTCTGCTTTGATGCTTTAGCAGAAAAGAGAGAGAGAGAAACTGCTAGAGAAACTAATGGCCATTTGTCGGGGTAACCATAAATAAACGCGACGATTAGCGCGTTGGGTACTTACAAATTTATAATGCGACCCACTTTTTTAATTCTTACAAATACTTGAAAAATTATAATACGAAAACTAAGGAAATACTACGTAATCATTTCGTCGAGTTTGTAATCGTTAGATCATCTTGAAAATAGTTGATCTAACAATTACGAACTCGACGAAATAGTTTCGTAACGGAACTATAGCATTTTTCTGAAAAGTATATCAAACCAAATTTGTTAAATATGTACCAAGTCATTTATTTATTTATAAATGTTTAATATATAAATATATATATATATATTAATTGTAAACTAAGAATTTAATGGAAAACCCAATTTTTTCGTTTGCTTAGTTATTTTTTTTAAAATGTTACCTAAAGTAATTAATTTTTCCAGCTCAATATAAGCAATTTTTTTAAATAAAATTTATTAATTATTTTAGGAAAATATCAAACCCCGTAAAAATTTTTACAAAATTGGTGTAATAATAAGTTTAATATTTTCTATCTAATTAATTGTTCACAACTACTCAAACAAAAAAGCAAAAATTACATGGCCGCAATCAATATAGTGATTCATATATAAGTTAAATTATTTATACTTTATATTATTTATTTTACTAATGATAAAATTTATAAAATGTGAAATGTTAATTATTTAACTTATAACTAGTGTGTACCCCGTGCGATGCACGGTAACAATATTACATTAACAATATTATAAATATACCTCGAGTTTGAGTCACTCAATGGCGGAAGTGGAAACTACTGTTGATCCTATTTAAAAAGAGGAAGAGAAAAAATAATAATTACATATTAAAGTGTTGGGGTCAGACAATGTAAATTTTTTTTGTATAAGAGAATATAAATTTTATATTATTTTGTATAATAGAATATAAAATTTGTATGTTTAATATTAAAAACACCTAAAATATTATATTAGTATATGTAAAAGTATTCAAAATTTTCTATATTATTTTTAAAAGATATGAAGTCATCTACAACTTTTCTAAACAATTTTAGAAAGAAAACATATCTACAAACATTTGAATTTAACATTATGTAAAAAAAAATCTAGATTATTTTGTAAAAAAAGAATGTCTACAAATAATAAAATTTAACATCAATTATGTATATGTATATATGTGTATCTATAGACGAATATATAAAAAAAAAATATCTAAACAATTTTTTTAAAATAACTAAAATATTATAAGGCTAATTTAATACACCTTCGGTCAAAAAAAAAAAAGAAAAAAAAACCAATATTTACACATTAAATCAGATGTAATGTTTCGAAATTTCTGCCTAAAAAGAGTTTAAATGAAAAGGAAACAAATCAATACAATATCTATTATATTGTTAACCTAAAAAATAGGAAAAAGAGAAACATCACAAAAATCATCGCATGTATTATTTTATTAACCTAAAAAAATAGGAAAAAGAAAAATATCACAAAAATCAACGCACGGTTTTTTTTTTTTTCTTTTGTTAACACTATATCACTGTTTATTTAATGATTTTAGAGGGAAAACAATGATTTTAGCAGGTATTTAATAATTTTAGAGGGAAAATAATGATTTTGGCGGGTATTTAATGATTTTGGAGGGAAAATAATGATTTTGGCGGGAAATCATAAAAAGGTTATTCTTTTAATATAATGATAGATATTAAATATTATATACAGAGACATATAACTTGTAAAATTTTGTTTATATCCGCTCATTCGTACATGATTGAGTTCTTATAATTCTTTGGTATAATGCCCAAACTTTAATTTATTATGCATTGTTAGAATATCACTTGTGAGTTGTCCCACATCGTTCACACATAGAAAATAGACCCACTTTATAAGTCTAATGGGCTACTCATCCTTTCACCAATTGGTTTTGGGATGGAACCTCATTTGGGCTTCATATGGGTTTTCCATTTTCCCCCTAGTTTCTTACATGGTATCAGAGCCCACTTTGTGTCTGGGTTAGAGACATGATATCAGAGCCCGACCGACTTTGTGTATTACATGGTATCAGAGCCCACTTTGTGTCTGTGTCTGGGTTAGAGACATGGTATCAGAGCCCACTTTGTGTCTGGGTTAGAGACATGATATCAGAGCCCAACCAACTTTGTGTCTGGGTTAGAGACATGGTATCAGAGCCCACTTTGTGCCTGGGTTAGAGACATGATATCAGAGTCCAACCAACTTTGTGTCTAAGTTAGAGACATGATATCAGAGCCCACTTTGTGCCTGGGTTAGAGACATGATATTACATGGTATCAGAGCCCACTTTGTGTCTGGGTTAGAGACATGATATCAGAGCCCGACCAACTTTGTGTCTGGGTTAGAGACATGATATCGGAGCCTACTTTGTGTCTGGGTTAGAGACATGATATCAGAGCCCGACCGACTTTGTGTCTGGGTTAGAGACATGGTAGACATGGTATCAGAGCCCACTTTGTGTCTGAGTTAGAGACATGATATCAGGACTCACAAGTGAGGGGGCGTGTTAGAATATCACTTGTGAGTTGTCCCACATCGTTCATATATGGAAAATAGACCCACCTTATAAGTCTAATGGGCTACTCCTCCTTTCACCAATTGGTTTTGGGATGGAACCCCATTTGGGCTTCATATGGGCTTTCCTTTTCCCCCAGTTTCTTACATGGTATCAGAGTCAGGTTTGAGACATGATATCAGAGCCCACTTTGTGCCTGGGTTAGAGACATGATATCAGAGCCCGACCAACTTTGTGTCTGGGTTAGAGACATGATATCAGAGCCCACTTTGTGCCCAACTTTGTGTCTGGGTTAGAGACATGATATCAGAGCCCACTTTGTGCCTGGGTTAGAGATATGATATCAGGACTCACAAGTGAGGGGGCGTGTTAGAATATCACTTGTGAGTTGTCCCACATCGTTCACACATAGAAAATAGACCCACCTTATAAGTCTAATGGGCTACTCCTCCTTTCACCAATTGGTTTTGGGATGGAACCTCATTTGGGCTTCATATGGGCTTTCCTTTCCCCCAGTTTCTTACATGCATCACATAAATCAACAATTATTCAATTTAATTATTATGTTTGTCATATTGTATTTGGTAAAGTAACACCTAATATAAATTCATTTTGAAAAGTATAAACCAATAATCTCATTTAAATAAGAGTACAAGAAAACAATAAGAATTTAAAACATATGTTAAACCAAGAGGAATATATACTAATTTGAATTATTGAAAATGAACCAAGCTCTTAAAAAAGTTAGTGAACATTTTTTTGAATAGATAAAAAGAAATAAAGGGAAAAAGTTGGAACGTCACTGGATGAAATTCGCATGGATTGAACATGACTCGGCTCAATTATATTTCACATATTTTTCTTAGTAAAATGTGGCAATTGGTGAAAATATATATTTTGTTCCAAATTTAATACAAATAGTACAACATTGCACAAGTGTTTGTTAATAAATTATTCTTAAATTTTAAAGTTAAATATAATTTATTATTTTTATACATACAATATGGATGTTAATGGTTAATTTGATATATTATATATGTAAAACTGATAAGAAATGCAAAAGTCTTATTGCATTCATCCGAAATTCGTGATTTCGAAAATCAACGTCTATAACGAGCTCGTAGACAACCTCAAATATCCCCAATCGGGGGGACTCCGAATCCCGTTAATTTAGGGGGTGATTGTTTACCATTTGTACATCAATTTTTTTTACTCAAATTCAAATTTAACTCAACTTTAACTCAACCACACTATCTCCAATATTATTATATAATTAAATAACATCAACAAATCATTATTACATATCACATCAACTTTAATTCACTATTCATGTACTCACATAATTTTAACTAATTTTAACTAACTACCACTTCCAATCATTTTCTCTTACTTTTACATCAAATCAACTTTAACTATTTTATTTCAAATACTATTTTAATATATCCATTAACAACTAACTTTACCACTTTTTTTTAAACTTAACCCTAATTAAAAAATTCTAGATTTTTTACTATTCAAAACATAAACAATCAACCCCTTAGGTACTCCAAATTTTGGCCTAGTTCAAAGGCGTAAATATAGGGGTAGGGAAGCATGAGAGTGAAGGCTGGCAATTTACATTTCAACAGGTTTGAAGATACTCGACCTTTGGGAGAGGAGGGCTTGTGAGTCTCGACGTTGCCAGAAGAGGGAAGGTTGGATGCCCGGAATGGATCTACGAGAATGGTTCCTAAGCCCATAACTTATGAGGCTCTTCTTTAGGATTGATTTGCCAGTTATAATAAAAATTATATTAAAATATAATTAATACATATAACATGACCATAAATAGTCAACATATTTCTAAATAATTCGGACCTAATTATTTTTAGATCGGAAGTAAAATTAAAATATATCCTAATAACGAAGCATGTAATTTTACCACATAAAATCCCGAAACATGCGAGGTTGCCATTTAAACTCATCATGTTCTTTTTTTTTTTTTGGTACAAAGATGGACGCTTATCACCTGAATCAAGAGTTAAAATCAGGCAAGTATATAACTTTCATTTTTTATTGTTATATATTCATATCGAAATAGTAGTGAAGGATATTATTAAGTACAATCACGCTTTTTTCAGTACATATAATATTTTTAACTGAAATGTTATTTTTTAAAAAACAACAAATAAAAACATAACATTTCATATAAATATTTATTTTTATAGAGAAAAATATATAAGAGATCAACCAACCTTAACTATCTCATACGAAAAACTTCAGTGTTATATGGCAACATTTTTTAGGGAGATTCTACGGTCTCGTTACGGAACAATTCCATCGGAGTTTGTAATCGTTAGATCAACTATCCACGACGGTTACAAATTCCGACAGAATAGTTCCGTAACGAGACTGTAGCATTTCTCCATTTTTTATCTTGAAATTTTTGTCCAATATATTAAATTCCAAATACCATAGATAAGTAGACAACTGACTTTAGAACCGTTATCTTTTTATTAGCTTTTTATCTTTTGTTTCTAGCCCAATTTTTGACAAAAGATGTGCAGAATCGTTAGAAATCAACGCTATAATAATATTTAAGGACATTTCTAGTTTGAAAATATATACTGGGTTTTAGTTATCCATTGTAGGGTTCACAAAAAGGTCATCTGATTCGCACCTGCTGCGCAAATATGGGGCCACTTTCCCAAAGTCAACCGTAAAACCCACATATTATCGAAATGTTTGGTAACACTAAAATTTAAGGCCAACATATTATATGTGAGATTCTACGGTCCCGTTACGAAACAATTTCATCGAAGTTTACAACCGTTAGATCAACTATTCACGACGATTACATAATGATCTAATGGTTATAAATCCGACGGAATATTTTCATAACGAGAATGTAACATTTCCCTATCTTTACAAAATGTTTGATCCACTTTAGAAAATGTTGATAAAGGCCGCTGATCTGCACAGTGCACTGGTTTATCAAATTGAGTCATAACTCATAAATGGATCAAGCAGTTTTATGCTGTTTAATATAGAGCAATGTTAACAGGACCATAACTAAGCTGATTTTGCAGATTTTTGGAGTGTAGTTCATTCAAAATGAATAAACTCATCACATTCAAATGAGTAAATGCATATATAGCTAATGAATAGAAAAGCTCAAATATATACATATCTTTCCATAAAACTGGATCTCGATTGAGCTCAGTTACTGGAGTCCTATTGTTTATTTTGTAGTCATCTATATGTATTGCATGGCCCTTTTGTATTAAATCTTGAACAGAAAAACCCGCCATACGATACGATTCACGATCAGAAATCAAGAATCTGAAAACATGCATTAGCTTTCCTCATTTACAGCACAGAACAGAAGCTCAAATAACAAATGGGGTCATCTTTAAACAATTACAAACAGCAATATAGAAACCCTATGTGAACTCCTAAAAACGATTACCTCTTATACATCTTTATACAGCAACTGAAACTTCGGTATACGCTCTGGGGGCAGTGGACAACTTACGATCAGCTTGCCTTTCATGGCTCCTCTGTATATTGCCTGCAATCCAACGAAGCCAAACCTCATATACGCACCTTATACAAACAACATTTTCCTAATATATAAGACTAACATTCAGTTGCATTGCAAGTTTTAGTAAGCCCATCATCCCCAAATATATATATTCCCTATTCGGTCACTATTTTACAAGAAGATAAGCATGGCATTCAGCAGGACATTATTAAAGATTAGCTCCCTCTAAAAGAACTTAGAAGTTGCCACTAGTCTCTTTTTCATGAAATGCAGAGTTTCCGGAAAAAATAATTATATCATCGAAAAAAAAAAACGAAAAGGATTGTCTGGTGTTCATGCACCAAAATCATAAGGTGATTAATTAGATATTTAATCAGTGATGTTCATGCACCGAGAGGAATATAGTCAATGACCAAAAGAAACCTGAATATGAAATCCTACTGAGACTTCTTATACATATGTCAGGCGGAATTATTGGATTCTCAGATCATGTGTGTACGAAAATTAACACGATAACTTGAATATCCAGTAGAAGATTACCTCTACAACATCAATGAAGTCCTGTTTCGTCTGAAATATACCGACCCACTTAGTGTGGTCTGCACTTCTGCAAGAAGTGGGGAATAACTATAAGCAATTCAAACAAGGTACTACTTTTCAGGCATAAGGTGCAAACAGAAAGCATCTCAACAACAGCAACAATAACCCATCTTAAATCCATTCATAAAACATTCTTATCTTAGGAAAAAAAAAAATACAGTTCCGGTTCTGCTCGGCTCAATCTTAGAAACATATCACGCAAGAATGTACTACTTTCAGAACAGAATGTACTACTCGCAATACTTCAGACTGCAATTGATTAACGAGAGTGTGCGGTCATACCCTGAGTCCATCTTCATGTGGTGAGCATTGAAGAAGAAAACGGTGGAGGGGATGAACGAGATGTCGAAATACTTGACGTAGACTTGAATCTCCTCCGAGTCGACATCCACCAGCGCCACCGCCGCGAATCTGGAGACGTCCCTCGCTGATTTGTACAGCTGCCGATGCAATCGATTAGTAAGCAAATCGCAAAAATCCAGCCGCAAAAAAAGTAAAAATTGGGGGAAAGGAACATACAACGTCGTCGAGCTGGAGGCAGACGGCGTCGGAGGAGCGGCCAAACCGAAGGACGAGGACTTTGTCCAAGGTGTCTCTGATGAGATTGTCGACCCCTTTCTTCTCTCTCAGCGTTGGGAGCAAATACTCCATTGATGGCCACTGGTGAAGGTAATTCAGTGGTCGGCTTGGGTTGTACGCCGAATCGCCGATCAAATGAAAAGGTCAAAAGATTAAACAATAAATAAAATAAATAAATAAAAACAAAATAAATGTTAAATTATAATTTAGGGTTGCGTGTGTGTGTGTTTTTTTTCTCTCCCCTCCCCTTTGAGCTTCGACCATAGTTTTTAAACTCGGCCCGCTAATTGACTGGGCATGTCTCTGGGTAATCGGGTCAGCAGTTCAATCATCAGGTCAATTGTTGAACTGGATATTAATTTTAAAATTTTTTAAAATATACAGAGTATTTTTGTCATATAAATATACATAAAAGTAACAAAATTAAATATTTTGTGTATAAAATTTATAAATTAAAGTGTTAATAATATGTATCTCATGATAATAATATATACCATATAAACATATATATACATATTTTTATTTTGGAAAAAAAACAAAAAAATAAAATAAATAAATTTTAAAAAATATATATGGACTGGGTTTACCCGGCCGGGTCAAGGTCGGGTTGGCCGAGTTTTGACCGGGTCCTTTATTGCCCGGTCCAAATAGCCCACCCGGACCAGTTTCAGCTCCGAGTCGACCGGCTCTCGGGTCGACCCGCCGGATCGGTCGGGTCAAAAACCAAAAAATAAAAATAAAAAAATGGATCCTACACTTAAACATAAAATTAATTACTATATTATTATAATTATTAAAATTAATTTATAATTTGTACCAAAAAAAAATATTAATTTATAATTGGGCTGTCGGTAGCCCAATTCCGAAGACGTCCACAAAAATCTGATTCAAGCTAGGGTTTATCAGAAAGGGGCCAAATTTGAAAGAAAGATAGAAACCTGCGCAAGAGAGAAAATTGTATCTGCTCGAAGATAAATCAACATGGCCAGCAATCCGTCGCAGCTCCTCCCATCAGGTTTTATACATCCATATTAATGAATTTTAGTTCTTTGTATGTGCACTTGTTCGACTGAAAGGAACTGTCATTTTTTGTTTGTCATGTGTTTAATTGGATTTTTTCCAATCGATGTGCTGTGAACTCAGAGCTGATCGATCGGTGCATCGGTTCGAAAATATGGGTGATCATGAAAGGAGACAAGGAGCTCGTGGGCACTCTTAGGGGCTTCGATGTTTACGTCAACATGGTGCTGGAGGACGTCACTGAATAGTCTGTACATTGCTCCACAATCTCTGTGTTTTGTGTGTGTTAAAATGCCTTTCCTTCTATATATTTTTTTGGTGCCTTTGGTTATTTGTTTGTTTGTATAGTCAATTTGTATACTACTTGTTGAAAGACTCGATTTTTGTCGACTGCTTGATAGATTGCAATGGGGACACAGTAGATGGATCAGAGTGTTTTAATGTATGTGATGTGATGACTGGAAATATTCTCGTCACAGGAGCAATTAGTAAAAGTTTCTGCACACTGAGGAATGTTGGTTTAGCTTACGTTTTCAGCGTTCTTTTTCCTCTATCGTTAGTGGTAAACGTTTTCACTTGTTTGGGACTTCAGTTGGAGAATTATGTAATAAATGGACAGTTCAAAGAGAGTGAAAACGTCAAGAAATGGTGAGTTGTACACTAAGGACATGTAGTAAAGGCGTCGAGTGCACAGGAGGAGTCTTGATACCTTAAAACAATGCAAATACGGTCAGTGTGTGTGTTCTCAAAGCAGATGATGCAGTTTTGAAAAAAATCAGTTTCTAGACACTATAGAATTAGTGGGGTTTTAAGAATTTTTGTGGAGGTTACAAAGGAAGATAGCTTAATGAATTGGATGGTTTTATCTGGTAATGTGGTTATTATTGCTATTGCATTTTTGGGGCTTCTAAAAGCATCCTATTCTCCAGTTTCCCAAATTGATCTGTCTTGTGTTTGCTAGTTTTAGTTCAGGTTAGTTATTTGTGCATAGTCATATTACCGTGCCATCCTTGCCATCAGTTGATTATATATGATTGACTTGATATGACCTTCTAGTTACTTTTGATGCTGGTTGGTTGACATACTACTGTAATGTGTGGATTGCCAATTCACCTGACTAGCTCATTGTTTATTTCTTTTACTAACAGTGAAATTACTTCGGAAGGCCGACGTATTACAAAACTTGATCAGATTCTTCTCAATGGGAACAACATTGCGATTGTAAGCACTGTTGCGCAAAAGAAAAAAAGTTGCCATTCAGTATTTTTAGATTGCAGTGCTTTTAATATTTACAAGTTCTAAGTATCAGTTAACATACAGCTTGATTAGAATCTGAACCTCTTTTATGATGTCCTTTTGGTAGAATTATGAGCTGGACTTCTGTTCAATTCTGAATCTTTTTTTGTACTTCAAACTTATTGATTTTAGATATATAATTTTGCTAAAAATTCCTATGTGAATGCAGTTGGTTCCCGGAGGTTCCCCAGACGCCGAATGAGAAAGGTGGCTTTGTTGATTTTTGAAATGTCCCAGCAGGTTAGGTGGCTAGTTTTTGTTGACTGTAGCTCACCATGCTCGGAATTTTCTATCGCTACCTTTACTATTAATGCAAGCTATGCAACGTCAATGTTCTGTATGGTTTAAATTATACTTGAGAAGCCGCATCTAGAGCTGGTTTGTGTTCCTGCTATGAAATCAGCTTGTTTTTTTTTTTCGTTTCTGTTGAGAACTTGAGATTGATGTGCATACATTAAAGCCACTAGGCACTAAGATTTCATGATTCTTCATGGAGATATATTGAGGTGTTCACTTCTTTCCTCTCGGAGGCGTGATTCAGGCCCTTGAGTGCAAAGTTTCAACTCTGGAGATGATAAGAAAGTGAAAGAAGGGGGAGAGTTATTATTATATAACTGTACAAAAACCCATCTTTCTCTTCAATAATCCTATCTTTTCTCTAATAACCAGTGCAGATTACTGGAAAGATAGTTTTTCCCCCCATATATTTAACTTTGAGCTAGGTTAACACATGATCAGATCTAGTTTAAGGCAGGGCACTCAGATCAACCATTCCTTTTTCGAGGGTTTTCTAGAACGACCCGTCTCATAAATGACGCAAGAAAGTGTTAAACATGTTGGCACGTTTGTTACATTTTGGTAGGGGGGAAAAACATTTATGAGGTGTAAGATCAAAATTGAAGCGCAGCACGTTAAAGACACGAAAGGCATGGTTCTATACGAGAGTCGAACTTTATTTGATTAGGCTCGACATATCATAAAGTACGCATATGTCTGTGTAGTTTATTCTTATAGTGAGAGCTTCTACTCTTCTGTAATATTAGTACAGATAGTTTACCTTAAACTCAATGGCATGGCACATGAAAATGAAAAACGAAAACGATATATTATGAAGGACATTTGGTTTGTTAATGGTACACTAGCTAGAGGGATACCCATATTTAATACTCCCGACATGAAACATAATTGAAAATAATTTACCGATTGACTTAAAAAAAATTACGCTGACGGTATGTGAAAAAATAAAAATAAAAAATCATATGTATAGTATATTTTCGACTTTTTCTTTATTTACCTTATGACAAGGTTAAATCAAATGTATAGTATATTTTCTATTTTTTATTTATCTTAATGAATAAATCGTATAAGGCCAAAAATAAAATAAAATTTTACCTTATGACTGGAAAGTATTATTATTTTATAATTCGACTAGTTAATTGAACTTACTGTGTTATGTCTGTTTGTAATTTTGGAGCATTATAGTGATGGTTTTTATGATGGAATAAAAACAATGGTGTAGGCATATGTGTTCACTCACATGCACACCATAAATGCAACCAACACACATGGTTTCCTTAATTTGGGTAGAAATAGACAAATATCTACTGTGCCTTAACTAAGGTTG
>CACSLK010024540.1:17741794-17752850 GCA_902706635.1 Striga hermonthica | reverse complement strand
TAACACATCCTATTAAGTGTAATCATTGTATTTTTCTATTATATTATATAATAGTTATTGCTAATACCAACTAATAATAATTCAGAATAAATATAAATTACATAATTATAAGCAATTGTTTCAATTTATTTATATTAACATCAATATTATCTTTTTCTTTTGTATCTCATGAATTTTTTTTTAAAAATAATTAGTAAATTGTTTTAATAGCATAGTCAAACAACTTTAGAAGCTTATAAACAACTTTTTTAATAATAATCAAACTGTTATTATCTAATGATAATAAACAATTGTTCATAATAATAAAATCGTTAATTTATTTTTTCTAATGATCAAATTTTTAAAAATATAATATGTCCATTATCTAGAATTTTAATATTAAATTCTCAAATATTACTTACTAATATTTGATGCACATATATTTGATGCACATATGTGCATGTGCACGTGATATCTAATAGTGAAGATAATTATGCACTCAATTGGTCAACAAAACCACTCACGTGCCGCAAGATACGTGCCCTTGCCCTTGGAAAAAAAGACCCTCATATCACACAAGAATGAATCCGGACGTCCCAGAGTCCAGGTTCATCCACCTCTGTTAGAATGAATGTCCCTATCCTATCTTGTGCATAAGGGAAAAAGATGGAGTTTATAAATGAATTAATAATAATCTCATCCGCATTTCCATTTTGTTTGCTACAAAAAAAATAAAAAATAAAAAATAAAAAAAAATAAAAAAATGTTTCTTCTTTCCCAAGAAGCTGAAAGCCTGAAATTAAGTACTCATTTTTTCAGAGTTGAAAATTAAAAAAAAAAAAAAAAAAAAGGAAAGTGGGTTTAAGAAATACAGCGGTGAGAAGAAAGAAAATGATCTGTTTCATGTAATTCACAAGGTTCCTTGTGGTGATGGGCCTTATGTCAGAGCTAAACATGCTCAGGTAATAATAAAACTATATATATCTTTTCTTACATAATTTTATTTGTAATCATGCTGCTTTTGATTTCACAGAACAATGGGCTTGGGGTTTTAGTTTCAATTTTGCTAATTTATTACCACTCGAGTCGGGGTATGTAACTGTTAAATTAACCATCAGAGATAGTTGATCTAACTGATCTAACGGTTACAAACCTCCGTAACGGGAAAATGTAAGTTTTGTGATGCAATTCAGACACCATAAATTCTTATGTGAGGTGATGTAATCGTTAGGCGGGTCGACTCGTTGTAACTTTCTTAAAAAAAAAAAGAATGCTAAGATGATGATAATAATGTTAACTACCCATTTGTCTTAAAATAATGTTTTGTAGTTTTAGCACAAAAAGTTGTCCAAATGTAAACTCATCTTAAGAATTTCCATGCTTTGGTAATGAGAAGGGGTATTTTGGGGCAGATGGGGGTATTTTGTCTTTAATTCATACTCACTGTCCTTTTCTGAGTGCCCCGACATCCACTAGTACACAAATAGATGATAAAAGAAAGTGTTATTCAAGAAATATATGATTGAAATGTAGTTTCAGTTCTTCAAAATTGGCATGTATTTTATCCAAATTGCACCATATTAAGCACCCAAAACTGGATCTTCATTCTGGTGTTTCAGCTTGATGAATTATGTCGAATGTATTTATTCGTATACAAAGTATTTATTTGTTTGTGGATTGTAGCTAAAAAAAAAAAAAAAGTAGCTAAGACACATTATTTTCAGATAAATGTCTAACTTTTTCTAGTTTGGTTTCTTCCGTCGTCTCTAGCTAGTCGAGAAGGATCCGGAGGCAGCAATCGTATGGTTTTGGAAAGCTATAAATGCCGGGGATAGAGTCGAAAGCGCTCTCAAGGACATGGCTGTTGTCATGAAGCAACTTAACCGAGCTGAAGAGGCAATAGAGGCAATCAAGTCTTTCCGAGGTTTTTGTCCTAAGACAGCCCAAGAATCACTTGACAACGTGCTCATCGATTTGTATAAGGTTATTTCGTAGTTCCTCTTTCTTTTCCTTTTCGATTCACTTTCTTGCCACAAGACTCTGACTTTTTTCAATAATGCTGTGGACTTGTTCGTTATTTGTAGAAATGCGGGAAAATTGACGAACAAATAGCGCTGTTAAAGCATAAGCTCAAGCTGATATATCTAGGGGAGGCGTTCAACGGGAGGCCCACGAAAACTGCGCGTTCTCATGGGAAGAAGTTTCAGGTCTCTGTCAAACAAGAAACTTCTAGAATATTGGTAAGAAAAATGTATTTATGGAAGCACAGATTCATCTAGCCTTGTAACTGGGCCAAAATTGGCAAAAACTGATATGATTAACTCACTCCCAAACAGGGGAACTTGGCTTGGGCTTATATGCTGAAATCCAATTTCCTAGCAGCAGAGGCTGTGTACCGTAAGGCCCAGATGATCGACCCAGATGCCAACAAGGCCCTAAACCTGTGTCATTGCCTCGTCAAGCAGGCCCGTTATGATGAGGCCCGCTTGGTTCTTCAGGATGTGCTGCAGCTCAAGCTTCCGGGCTCGGATGACTTGAAAAGTAGAAGCCGGGCCGATGAGTTGTTGTTGGAATTGGATTTGCAGGATGGAAACAACTCGTCTCTGCCAAGTTTTATGGGCGTAGTGAGTTTCGAAGAGGATTTTGCCGAGGCACTCGAACGTGTGATTAGGGAATGGGCCCCTGCCAGGTCAAGAAGGCTGCCCATTTTTGAAGAGATTTCTCAGTTTAGAGATCAGTTGGCTTGTTGATGTATATGGTGATTTAACCTTCTCTCATGTTGGTTTGTTAAGAACTTATAAGAGCTATCACTTAGATCTCATGTATATGGTGCTTGGAACTTGTCTTACAGAAGGGGTGATATAGTGAATAAATGGTCCATTTATTAGGGTTCCCTCTTTTGTTTTTTTCTTTGTTTGTTTGTTTTGTAGAGAAGGTGGGGTCCAATGTAAGAATATGTAAAAATTAAAAAAGAAATTGGATTACTAGTAAAAATTGTTGTCTGTGCAAAATGCACATTGTATTTAAAATAAATGAATTTGATCAATTTAGGTCACTGTCACATAAGACAGGTTTAATTGTCAATTCAGAGCTCAATGATAAATTACATAATTCCAAAAAAAAAAAATAATAATAATAAAAATAAGACTGAGATGTTCATAGCATCACATACCTTTAGTTCTCATATCATCATTGGGATTTTGCTTGATTTGTGAACAAATCAAAAGGCTCCATTTACTTTCTGATTGCCTTTTCTAATCTTGCCGAATCATAAACTGAGACCCGGTTAAACAATAATTCCGGGCAGCAAAGGTCTCAGACATGTTCCTGTCAAATTTTCGAACCTTTGGCAACACTGTTCACATCCCATCAAATAAGAAACCCATGATAAATAACTGCACCAACTCATCGGCCAAACTAGTTTTCGATAAATAATTGGGAATCAAAAACATCATAAACTTCAATGCCTAATATGTTTGGAGATCCCAGAAATACAAACTATACAACCGCGTCTTACAAAAGTACAGTTTACAGTGAGGGCCAAAACAAAGAGTCAGCAAAAAGAATTTGTAGGAACAAAAGCTACTCATATGTTGAGTGCAACTGAAAACTATGATATAAGGATCAGGGCAAGGAGAACCTCCAGTAGGACACACCCACACTTAGTGACACTTGAACCCACCGCAAACTGATAAAACTATGATAAGGATCAGAGCAATGATAATGCCCAAGACAATCAGCTTTATCTTCATATTCTGCAACCACATCTTTCTCCTCATCTTGGTTCCTTGAGTCCTGAAATCTTGCGCCTACAACAAATTTGACAACATACAAAAACCTCATCATTACGTGAAAGGCATTTCATATGAAGCGTTTATTTATTCATTAAAGTACAAGAATGCAATTTCAAAATAACCTAAATAGTAGCTACATAACAAAAAAAAAAAGTTTGAAAAAAAAATATTAAAATAAACATAAACAAGTGAATGGAAGCAGCAGAAGAATAATGACATATAATTCAAGTGAATAAAATATCCACAAGAAGGCATTATATTTTGAAGGGAAAAAAATCAAGAGAAACTGGTTACTGTGAAATAAACAAAGGACTGCAATTAGATTCTAAGGTATCAGCCAGTAACGGGATATTAGTCATAGAACGAACACAACCATATCAGGGAACAAGTGTAAAGAGGAACATCAATTGTGACCATTGATTTGGAAATTGCTAAGGCCATAGCATCCATATGGATTGATATAATTCCTGAGGGGTTAAACATAACATCTCGGCACTGAGATTGTTTTCTTTAAAAAACACCATACATCTTAATTTGACTGCTACATTTTGAGTTATCATAATTCCCCTTCATGTCAATGAAAATTCCAGATCTTAACGGACCAAATTAATATCTGAAATATGAAGCAACACTATAGCAAGCAGGTAAAATTTGACTTCCCATTGTCGCACCAGAGACTCACAACTTTACAAGAACCAGGTTATAGCATAAGCAAAATTCAATATACAGACCTGAGAACGAAGATTCTCGGTTTTATCCACCAAAAGCTCAATTTTCTCTCCACGATCAAGAACCTGTAAGGAGAAATTCTCAGTGCAGGAGACACCATTTCTATAGTTCATCACTCTAAAGGCATAATGAAAATGTTTTACCTTTTCAATGTTTTCCATCATCACCCCTTTGACTTCTGAGACCTGAGCTTTCACTTTTGCAAGTTTGCTGACCTCCTCTGGATGATCCACACAGTATTGCATTTGCTCCTTCAATTTCGGCCTACGACGTGATAATCAAGTCAAACAGGTTAATGTAAAAGGGAATTATGAATCAGCACGTAACATGGGAAAAGTGGAGGGAAAAAAGGGTTAGAAAGTCAATGACATGATTACCCAAATTCTCTATTCAGGCTATTGGCAACAGCTGTAGCCGCCTTTCCACCACTATATTTCTTGGTAAAATCCTCTTTAATCCGCTCCAGAAATGCTATTGGAATTTGTCTTCCAACAGATTCGACAGCCACAACACAATAAGCTGCCACTCGTAAATGTATTTCATTATCCACCAAAATGAAATTGATGGAGCAGAATGTTAAGTTAATGAACATTCTTGCACAAGCATGATAGGTTCCTTTGATCATATACTCTATCACCCACATGTGAAACCAAATTTGATGGAGCAGAATGTTAAGTTAATGAACATTCTTGCACAAGCATGATAGGTTCCTTTGATCATATACTCTATCACCCACATGTGAAACCAAATGTGACTATGGAAGGTACAGTTTTGATCCCTGATAGGATAAGAAATATGAAATCTAGAAGAAATAGCAGTGCATACAGGACTATGTAGCATGAGTGTATGACGTGTATCACAGGATATTATCAAAAACTGGTAAAATCAGAGCAATGGAAACCATTACATCAAATTATACAATTAGACTATCCCCCAAAATTTTAGATGTTTCATTCACATTCCAGAGACTGTTAGCAAAAAAACGAACGGGGCTTATCTTACGTTAATGTACACAAAATTATGCAATGAACTTGATAGACAACAAATGACATGAATTATAATTAAATAAAATGCACATAAACTTGGTGGTCACATCACAGACCATTTCACATAAGCAAAAAAATCAATTAGATCTAACAATGGCACACTATGGTAACACCTGCAGGAAGTACTACAAAGGCCTTTGAAGTATATCCAAATAATTTCAGCCAGGTTCTGTTTTTTTAAGTAACCAGACAATTCACATACTTCCAAATTTAGACTAACCCCACACAAAAAAAAAAAATCCACACTATCTATATCAGATGGGTTTATTTGGGCCACTAGCAAATTAAATATTGCCAAGAATATAGACTCTTCTCAGGCATTTGCAACTCAATTTTTTTGGAGATCACAGCATTTCATCGGCAGTCATCTAGTTCATCGACTTCAACATCTCTAAATTCGAAAAACGATCTAAATCCAGTAACAGTTTATTCTGAACACAACCAGCAAAAAGGCAGTCTCGTTCATTTCAAATCTAATCTTCCAGCACATGAAAAAGAATCTACGAAAACCTATATCCAACAGTCGGATACAAAAATTGAATCAAAATGACAGATCAAAACAGATCAACGAAAAGGCGCCACTCACTAAATCCATCCTCGACGAGGTAGTTGAAGGTGTGGCCGTCGCAGTTGTAGGTGAACTTGTTGTTGGTGGCGGGGAGTTTCTGGAGGCACTGTCCGGCGATTCCGGTGAAATTCCCGGTGAACTCAGTGTACTCTGCAAGGACCACCGTCCCCCGGGCCACGAAGCTGTAGATCAACGATTGCTGTCCCATTTCTATTTCCCCTTTCTCTCTCAGTCGATCAAACCCTAGGCGGAGCTTCTCTGTAGAGAAATTCTAGAGAGAGAGAGAGGGGGAGAGAGAAAGTAAATCGAGGTGTAAATCTTATATCTATTTTATATTTTAATTGCCAGTGTACTTAGTGATTAAGCATTCGAAATAACAATTTAGTCTCTAAAATTGAATGTGTTACAAAAGGCACCCTTATCTATATATATATATAATTGCTAGTTAATCATTAAATAAAACCTCATAAATAAAACCTAATTAATAAAACCTCATTTATTTTCCCTCTAAAAGAAGTTACAAATTTTGTCATTCATATTTTGTCTTTCACATTAATACACCCTATTAAGTGTAATCATGTAAAAAAATTAATAGCATTAACTATTATTAATATAATAGCAAAAAAATAGTATTAACTACTACTACTATAATAATAATAATAATAATAATAATAATAATAATAATATCTTGACACAATAAAATTGTTTATACGTATGTAATTTATATTTAGTGTGAAATATTATGAGTTGGTAATAACATTAACTACTATATAATATAATTGCAAAAAAATACATGATTACACTTAATAGGATGTATTAATGTTAAAGGCAAATTATGAATGACAAATTTTGTAACTTCTTTTGAAGGGAAAATAAATAAGGTTTTATTAATTAGGTTTTATAAATATATGATTACACTTAATTAGGTTTTATGAATGATATTATTATTATTATTATTATTATTATTATTATTATTATTATTATTATTATTATTTTGTATTTCATGAAACAATTTTCTTTAGAAATAATTAGTAAATAGTTTTAATAGTATAGTAAAAAAAATTAAAATATTATAAATAATTGTCGTTGTTATAATAATAATAATAATAATAATAATAATAATAGTAAAATTTTCAAGTAAATTATTTGACCATGTCCTTCCAAATTATAAAAAATACATTACCCACAATTTTTTTAATCATATAGTGATTCATATGTACTCAAATAATTTATATAAATATTATTTTCTTTTTACTAATGATTAAATCTTGAAAATGTGGTATGTCCATTATCTAGAATTTTAATATTAAATTCACATATTTTGAAAATGTGACATATTTATTATCTAGAATTTTAATATTAAATTCACATATCTTGAAAATGTGATATGTTTATCATATATAATTTTAATATTAAATTGACATATATTATTTATAATATTTTATGTACATCTGTGCATGTGCACAGGATGATAACTAGTGTATAATTAAAATTAAATAAACCAACAGGGTTGGCTCAAGTGGTAAGCAGCTTGGTCCCTTAAGCAAAGTCTCGGGTTCTAATCCTTGTGGATGCAGAAAACCCTTGTTGCGAGACTCACCCACCACTGCAGGTGTGCGACCCGGGTCGACCAACAGATTAGTCGGGACATAGCTACGGATACCGTGGCTGGCTACCAAAAAAATTAAATAATATAATTAAAAATTAAATAAATGATTTTATTATGCATACACATATTACACTTTGCACACTTGTATTATTCCTATTGCGGGACTTTTGCATTTTCCTTTATTTAGAGTATAAATTATGCAATTTAGCTAATTATATTTTTAGATTAGAATATTTTAGATAGAGAAAGTAGTGAAAGGATGCTTTGGTGCGAGTTGTTAGGAGACTATTTGAATGTAAGTTATTTTGATTGAATTTATAGGGTAAAATGATTTAGTTTTGATAAAGAAATTGATTGAGCTTGATTTTAACGATATATTGAACTTTTTTATTCAAATAATATCTAAAATATAATGATTTAGATTGATGTAAGGTTTTAAAATAAGAGATGTATGATTAAAAGTGTTTGTGGTAAAATCTAAATGAGTAAATTAATAGCGAAATAAAATTGATGCAATATGTGAGTGTAATTATTTGATATTATTTAGTTAAATTGATAATGAGATTTAACTTGAGTTAAATTTAAATTAAATTTTGAGTTAAAAAATTATTTAGTCCATTATATTTTATATGTCGAGCCAGGCCCTAAACAACTCATTTGTGGACCTGTAATTCCGGTTATGCCCCTTCAACAACGCAAGAGAATTATTCTCAATAATCCTACTCATTTCTTGTGAAATAAAGATAATTAGCAAGACAAGAACAGGTAGTTCGGTTGGTAGCACTATTCAATTGGGACTTATAGGTCACGAGTTCGAGCCATCCAGGAGGTAAATGGGGAACCACTATTGATTCTCTTTTTAGAACAAAAAGAAAGATAATTAGCAATATTTTATGAAGTTTATTAATGCATTTATAATGTAGGATATCTAAACTGAAATAAAATCCGCATAATAATAATAATAATAATAATAATAATAATAATAATAATAATAATAATAAATTGTTGCAAACAAAAGTAAAGAAACGGCAAAAAATCCTATCCCCCAAATCCGCTAGTCGCACCCTCCAATTTTCGGTCGAATTGCCTTTCTCGGCGACGGCGAAGCCACATCTAGGGGTCGTCCTTGACCACTCGACCCACCTTTGACGTAGCGCGATGTTGTTGTGATGGTCTGCGATCGGCGGTCTGGTCCTTTGTTGTCAAAGGGGTTCTGGTTGGTGGTGGCGTCCCTCGAGGTCGGCGTTTGGCCTGCGATTGGGGTCTTCCGCTCAGTCGCCGGTGGAGCTCCGATTTGTGGCAGTAAGCCCCTCAATCTTCACCTTGTTAGCGATTGTAGGGCCCTGCCTTTTCCGGCGGGCTTCGCCTTCTGGTGGGGCCTGGGCCTCTGGTCGACGGAGGTCTGTGGTGGTGTCGGGTGGGGCGGGACTCCGGTTGCTGCGGCGTTTCCAATTGTGGCGGTCGAGGTTGAGGACCTAGCCACCCTCACCTTCCCTTGTTCGGCTAGTGGTGTTAGGCAGCGGGGGACCTGGTTCTCTCGATCTCGTCCAGTGGTGTTAGACGGGTTCAGTGTGGGGCTGGTGTGGGGGCTGGTCATTTTTCTCTCGGTTGGAGACGGGTCGATTCGGGGATTGGTTCGGGGCTAGGTTTTTGCTATTGTATAGGCGGTTGTGCAGTTTCGTTAGTGGATTCTCGGGCTTGGAATCTTTCTTGTGTCAATTGTTCACTGCTGGTCGGGCCAGTTCGTATGCTGGGGAAGGGCTATGTTTGTTATTTTTAGTTATTTTGTTGTTCTTGTTTTGTGTCGTCTGTGTCTGTGTTTGTGTTTGTGTTTTAGGTTTGGGTCGTTGACTTTGTTTAGCCCATGTGTAACCTTATTATCCTGTTGGGATCGTACACTAGGGCATTATCATGTTGGGGTCGTTTATTTTTCTTTTTCTTTCTCATTCTCCTCTCGGGAGTTTTTAGTGTCGTTGTGTATTTTGTGTTTCTAGATTATTACCTCGTTGTGGTAGGTTCTAGGCGGTCTTTTGACCTGTCATCTCGGCCTATTCAGTTATTGGTTGTTTGTATTCAACTAGTGGTTGTACTTTTGCACATTTGTGCGCTTTTATATAATATCTTTATCATTTTGGGAAAAGAAGTGAAATTAAATTAAATATTTTTTTTTCATATTATTAAGAACTATATTAGTATCTTATATTTAAAATAATATTCATCACCAATAAACAGTAGATTTAATACACTAATATACCAATTACTATTATTTATTGAAGTTATTTGCCAACCAGATGAGATGTAATATGCGGGCCTTTGCTCCCACCATATTGACATTTTTAGCGTGAGTTAGGTCAGTTTGGTTACCGTGTAACAATCCAAGTCTGCCTTTTGTTGCATGCATTAAGTGTGTAGGTACAATAGATGTCATAAAATCTGATAAAATATAGTTATATATCAAATCAATTTTAAAATTAACAGGTCATATTCTTACATACAGCAATTATATATCAACTTCTATATGGAAAAATTATATTAATGTAGCATTTTCCATGCGTGAGTAGTGTTGTAATTGAACTGAATGCTCGACCGGTGCTTGATTATATTCGAAGGTTGTTTGTTTTCGTTCGTTTATTATCAGAACAACTACTATATTCGAAGGTTGTTTGTTTTCGTTCGTTTATTATCAGAACTACTAATAAATATTTGAGCCTGTTTATTTATTTGTTTGTCAAAGTTTAAGCTCGTTGGTGTTCAAATAATTTGATAATAACCTTATTTTACATATAGATTTTAGTTCGTTCAAGGTTGAAAATAATTTTTTTAAATAAATATATATTTTTATTCTATATTTATAATTTTATACAAAAATTTACATATAAAAAAAAAAAAAAANNNAAAAAAAAAAAAAAAACTCAAATAAGGTTTTGTTCGTGAACATTCGATCCATTAAAAACTTATACAAGACCATATACTTTATCACTTTCCAGAGAAAACTGCCACTGAAGACCCTCATGATTCTAATTGAGTTGCTGTGATTTTATGATGTTTAAACTCAAAAGAACTGCACATTCTGCTCCTATTTCATAACAGAAAACCAGAAATTTCAAAATCATGTTGCCGAATCCGGCAACGCATCTGAATCTTTAGATTACGAGTTTCATCTAACTCGTCGGAATACATAGCTCTCCCTCCAGGTACTTAGAAAAAAAAATGTAAAATTCTGATATCTCAAAATTGTGTTTTCACACAAAAACTGTTGTACATTCTGAAAGGTGTTTCCTTTATCGGGTTTACTCGTTGTCCACCTCAATTCCAGGTGGCAGCTCAAATC
>CACSLK010024540.1:17605491-17622805 GCA_902706635.1 Striga hermonthica | reverse complement strand
TTACATGAAAAGACCTGTGCATTGCTAAAGAATGCTTATATATATCCTTTAATGGTAGATTCTCACGCTTCGGAATCCTATGTGGCAATAAATCATGCACGACAATGACTATCAAATAATCAATTTGCTAAAGAGACAAGAAGCATTAATCAAATTAACAGTAGAAAATGAAGGTGCTTTTGAAATTAAAGTTACCAATACTACAATCCTTGCACATGTTCTAAAATCATGTTGATCTCAATGAACACCAGAAATAATTTGATTGTGAAGTTGGCTTAAAGAACATAAAAAAATGAAAATTAAGTTCAAATACACACTTTTTCTACAATTAAAGAATACAGTTTCATTTCCCCTTGCTTTCTTTTTAACAAGAAGGGTCTGGCCACAACACGCCGGCCAGATGGCGCGAAGCGGGGCCTCGTTAAAACCCGATCGAAGTAAAACCCGTGTGGGAAAAACCTCCGACCGGGAAAAAGAGTACCCCAATAATCGAAAACAAGAAAGGACACCTAGCTAGCAATTATCGGCAAATCACTCGACCAACGGAACCCATTCGCCTGCAACCAATTATCCGCGTCTCTGAAGTCAAAAGAATCGCCCTCCAAAACCTCATCGTCATTACTCGTCAGCCAACTCTCAATATCCTGAAGTCTCGGCAAACTCGACGGACATATGACCTCGCCACCTATCGCTGTTGCCGGATAGTCAAGAGACCCCACATGACCACCATCACCCCCGACATGTGACGTGGGTGCCAGCGTGGCCATTAGGTAGCTCAAATCTGCTTCGACGGGTTGGACAACACCACCTCCTGTACTTGTAGTTGTTGTGGTCTTCTCCTTCTTCCTCTTGAGTACGCACAGAACGTAGTCCCGCCGGTCCTCTTCAACCCTGAGAGACGTTGAGTCGGGAAGGGAGTACTCCTTCATGGCCCACTCGCCGTGCGTGGGCCCCACATTGTCCGAGTTTCTCAGCTGGTAGCGGAAGGTTCGGGCGTGGCCGATGATGTTGCCCTTGGGGCCGATGATGTCAGACTTCTGGCCTTTGTTGGACCAATTCCAGCCGGCCCCGACGTTCCTCGAGTAGCGCTGGTAACTTCTTCCCTTCTTGGCGCCGACTTTCTTGAGTTTGGTGAAGAAATAACGACAGTTACCGTCTTTTACCTGGGAATCTTCGAACAGCTCCCAAGGCTCCGTTTGGCCGTAGAGGTCGACTATGGAGATGAAGCCGTGGGAGGGAAGAGGATTCCCTTTGACGAACCCAAGGAGAAACTCACAGCATTCGCCGTCGCGGGGCTTGAACCGATATCCGCCCATGATATATACTTTTTCTATCTATTTTTGCTTTCTATTTCGAATGGTAGATATAACCTAGCTGGGGGAATAACTATAGTCCCATGCCTTATTTATAGTAAAGTAAAAAAAAAAAATGGAGAAAAAGAAAAACGGAAATTGTAAAAACTTGATGAATACGTAATAAGTAATGTGTATTTAAAAATAAACACAATTAGGATATGATGTCATTTTTTTATTAAAATATAGTATATTATAATTAAATAAAATAAGATAATAAATAGTATTTTTTATTTATCATTTTACAATACATAGTAATTTAATGGTTGATTAATATGTCTAAGGTGTATTCTTTCAACTAATATTTTATAACTTTTAAATGTGATATTTGATAATTGAGTTTTTTAATATTTTGCAAATAGTAAAAATCTATTTTCACCTGCTTATTTCATTAGAATATAGTAATAATGTACCAATTTATGTGAGAATAAAAATAAAACACCATAGTTTACAATAACTTAATTACCTTCTATCCGAAGTAAACCAAATCTCAAAAAGTACATACTCAAAACGTTTGAATTAGATACTATTACACAACTCGTGTGATGCATGGATTAAACAATTTTAAAATTATTTGCACATTATTATTATTATTATTATTATTATTATTATTATTATTTCATGAATAAAAAACATTAATCAACTTGAAATAAAAAAAAAAAATTACATATTATTAAATATCTCTCTGTACACAACATTTTTTATTTGTCTTACAGTCTTAATATGCACAAATTAATATTTTTAATTGAAAGTAAATTATAATCTACTCATGACAAATGATAAAGTATGAAAATGTGTTATGTATCAACTTAATCGGCCGTGATCTCAAACCAATAAACATCTTGTGCAGTGTTCGGTTCAATAATTTATAATTTTTCTATCAAATATGTAAAACCAAATGATATTGTATTATGATTTTTAATATTTTATGATAATTTTTTTTTTTTAATTTCAAATGCAAACTAAATTTTCTTTGATCGTGCATCGGTTTTTTTTACACAAATCGAATGCAAGACAAGTAGTAATGGAAAAAGGACCTATTGTTGTGGTAGATCAATGGTAATAGAGAATGCTAATCATTTGAATATTTAATCCCTAAGATTTGTTTCATAGTATTATTGAAACATAATTGTAATTGGCATAACTTTTTCATTTACCATAATGATGATATATATATAGTGGTATCGGTTTTGTTGTAGAGTCATCGGATGACTCGCTTTATAGAGCCATCCATAGTTAACCACAAATAATATATTGACACGTGTACTGCAATAAATACATACTGAACAAATGTAAACACACTAAGTTTGTAGTCGTACATGAATTATTAATGAATAACTAATAGTGGACATATAAAAAAATAAAATAAATAAATAAATTACGAGACCAAAGCCTGATTGATTATCTTATATCATTATCATATCAACATTTATTTTTGTAGTATATGACAATAAAAAAAACACTAACTATTTTATAAAGTATAATTAATACATAAATATATATTTACGATGGATTATATCATTATCATTATAAATATATATAAATATATATTTACGACGGAGCGGAACTGAATATATCATATCATTATCAGATGAACAGATTGACTATTTTATTTACGATGGATATTAAAAATAATAAAATTATTCACTTCTTAATTATACCAAATACTAGTACTAATACTCATGTACAACATGGGTGGGTGTTGGGTAATGAATATATGTGTAAAGTTATTTATGTCTAATACCAAATCGACCTACAGAGCAATAATATTATAAAAGCAACATCACGAAGCATAGATTTTCGCCATGTCAGCACCCGAAGCGTTAAAATCTGCCACCTAAATCTCAACACGTTTTGAATTAATATATAGGGAGGGATTACACCTTGTGACCTTACAAGAACTATGCAAATTAACCAAATAAAATCTTTTCGCTGAGCTCATTAATATGAAAGCGATTATCCTTAATTTTATGAATTTCCAAATGAAGAACACAAAATTAGAAAGTTTCCATCAACTTACTATTATTCGTCTTGAAAACGCAGGTAATATAAATGCTTGAATATGACGCTTTCTCATTGCTTGCTCGAAAGCTATGAAGAATATAAATATAATGCCACTAAACATATATACTATGAAAATGATCAATCTAACTCCAAGAGTAAGGCTTCCCTAAATCCTTGTCCTCCCCATTCGCTTTTCCGGCCACCTTATAGAAGCCGTCTTCTTTCACCACCCATTCGATCACGGTAAAATGATCTTTACGGCCGTTGAAGACATCGAAAACCTGTTGTTTGCCATTCCAATAGAAATGGCAGAAGAAGAGAGTTGATGACCAGATATTGAGTTTGAATTCCCAATGGTAGTTTTGCCCGAAATTGAGCGTGTGGTATCCGAGGTCATCGTCCTTTGACTGGCAACGGAATGTCAAAGAAGGGCGTTGGATGAGATTCGTGATCCGAACTTGATATCTAGACGGGTGGAATGGCTCTGGTTCGCCTTGACCGGGTAGCGGTGGAGTGTAGGCGAAATGAAATAGCAAGACAAGGCAAAAGTAGGAGATGAGGAGGCTTTTGGCAAGAGTGATTCCCATGTTAAAAGAGAGATATTGTTGTGAAGGTGGTGATTTTCATTAACTCAATATGGGGGTATTTATACTAGTAATTTTGATACAAATTGAATGTATTAATCTACATATATTTAATGAGGTTGATGTTTAATATGAAAGTGAAAATTTGACTCTTTGTTTAAATAATTTGACTTAATTACAAATTTTTTTTAATGATATTTAAGATTTGCTTTTTATCCTTTTGCGTGAAACTTAATTTTTAAAATTATATGTCTACATATATATTGTCCTACTTTTTTTATGTTTTGGTGCACTTTAATTTTTAAAATTGCAGGTCAAACTATTGTCAACTATAGTAAAATAATTCTCTCAGGCTGAGAGACGAATTCTCCTTCTTTGGAATCGAATTTTCACGGTGTGAATCGTTCCTTTTTTCCCCTTTCTTTTCACTCTCCTTCCCCTCTTCTATCTTTGGTTCTCTCTTTTGCATTAGTTTCCTTGAAGAGTTTGATAATGGAAGATCCAGACCCTAAACCCCCAATTTCTGAAGGGCTAGAAGAAGAGCTTGGCTGACGACTCAAGAAGGTATCGTTGTCTCATCCTGAAGCTAGCATTATTAAATTAGGTGTTATAGATGTTCAGACAAGTCTTGAAGAATGCAATTGCAGCCTTATGGGTAAAATTGTGGGTGAACGCAAAGCAAGCCTTCTAGGATTGAAGCGTACTATGACGTCCATATGGCAAATTGAAGGGACGTTAGAAATTAGGGAATTAAGTCCTAGTTTCTTCCAATTCATTTTCGGATTGGACTCTGACAAGCTGAAAGTAGCATCAGGCATCAACTGGATATTTGACAATCAATACCTTATCCTTCATGAATGGAAAGCGGGGTTAAACTCAGACAACCAGTGCTTCTCAGAGCTCAACCTCTGAGTTCATGTTCATCGTACACCCCTTCAATGGTTAACTACAGATGTTGGTCTTAAAATTGGAAGTATTTTCAAGCAAGTTAAAAATGTCAAAGTTATAAAATCTGGTGGTACTAAAGGTAACTTCCTCAAGCTCCTGGTCTTAGTCGATCTTAATGCTCCACTCCCCAGAGGCACTAGCATCAAATTCCAGGATCAGCTAATTGGGGTAACATTTCAGTATGAAAAACTCGTCAGCCTTTGCTATTACTGTGGTAAGCTAGGGCATCTTGACAGATTCTGCAGCTCAAGAGAAAAGGATATCACTAATGGCTGTCAAAATAAAGGACAATTTGGGGAATGGATGAGAGCCACTGAAAGCTATTTCCTACCTCGGCATCAGTTCTTCTAGATGGTCCCTATCCTCTCCTATCTCGTCTCTGTCTAAGGAGAAGGACAATCCCACCTCTCCGCTAAAGGAATCTATTGCAACTCCTTCTGCCAATTCTTCAGCAGCTCCAAACCAAATTCACACCCCTCATAATGAAGGAGAGGCTATTCTTATGGAGCCGAAAACAGCCGACATACCTACGCATCTGGGTAATGAGGATATACCTAACCAGCAAGAAGCCCTTCCATTTGTCCAACTCCTTCCAGCTGCACATGACTCTGCTATGGCCCCGGTAGATGATCAACCATTTGTGGACATTCCTATTGAAATCTCTCCAAGTACAGGTCCTTCAAACAACAACAAATCCCCTCTTCAAAAGTCCTGGAAGAGAACCATCATTCAAAGAAAGTCAGAGACAGAACCCAAATCAAGCAAAGGTTTACTCATTCCAGAGGCTACTCAGACAACCTCTCATAGATAAAGGAAACTGGAGGATTTTCTAGAATTTGAAGACACCTCTTCTGGTGACAGAGAACAAGAAGGTAAAAAACTCAAATCTTCTGATGGTAAGGTGGTGGTAGCCAGCCTCAACTGGCCCCGTGGTGACCAATGAGAGTTCTCATGTGGAACTGTAGAGGTTTGGGTGGGCCCTCTATAGTTCCCCAAGTGAGGGAGGCTCTTAGAGCCCATCACCCAAGTTTTGTCTTTTTGTCAGAAACTAGAAAAAATAAAAAATTCTCTACTACTGTTTGTAACAAACTTGGCTTTCAAAATCGTTGGGATTGTGTGGAACCTCAAGGCCTCAGTGGTGGCCTTCTTTTGATGTGGGATTCAGAGGTTGTTGTTATAAACATCTCCAGCACACAGTTTTGTTTTGAAGTTGAATACAGGAAATCCCAGCAAGACCCCATATCCTCTTAGCTTATCCTTGTCTATGCCAGTACTAATAAGCAAGTCAGAATTCAACAGTGGGAATATCTTCTTTAATCTAAATCTTGATGGGGACCAGACTGGGCTATTGGGGGCGATTGGAATGAAATTTGCTGTGATTCTGATAAGACTGGGGGCAGAACTTGTCCATCTTCTAGCTACTGTGATTTCAACAATTGCATTTCTGCCATGGGAATGAATGAAGTTCCATTCAAGGGGCATCCTTTACCTGGTGTAACTTTAGAAGTCACGACGCCTACATTGAAGAAAAACTCGACAGGGTTTTTGGCTCTTTCCAATGGCTATCCTCTAATGCAAATGCTATTGTCACCAGTCTCACCAAGAGTGCCTCTGACCACACTATGCTCATCCTAAACACTGACCCCAACATTCCCAGCAAAAAAAAAAGGCGGTTTATTATTGACAAAAGATGGTTAGCTATGTAAGGCATTGAAGACACGGTGAAAGCAGTATGGTCTTCTCCTAATGAAGGTACACCCATGTTTGCTGTTCGAGCAAAGCTCAAAGCCACTAGAGTTGCCCTGCTAAAATGGAGCCAAGCTTTAAAGCTCAACAACAGTGGAACTATTGAGAAGCTAACATTACATCTTGAAGAAATGAGGCAACAGAGCAACAATTTGAACTGGGATGAATGGAACAAAATCAAAAAAGAACTAGATGAAGCTTATATCTCTGAGGAGTAATTTTGGAGGCAGAAAGCTAGAAACCAGTGGCTTAAAGAAGGTGACCAGAACTCGAAATTCTTCCATGCTCTCACAATCCAAAGAAGGAAAACCAATGCTATCTCCAGATTGGTGGACAATAACAATGTTGCAAGGAAAACTGATGAAGAGATTTAAAACTATGTGGTTGATTTCTATTCTCAACTCTTTTCCACAGATGGATTCAAAGGGGATGCTCGAATCCTTGATCTTATCCCTCAAACCATCTCCCCTGATTTAAATTCTCAGCTTACTGCCTCTGTGGATGAAGAAGAAATAAAGAGTGCCCTTTTCAACATGAGCCCCTGTAAAGCACCAGGGGAAGATGGTTAACCCCCTCTTTTTTTTTTCAACATTTCTGGCCAACTATTAAAGAGGATCTCTGCAAAGCCATCATCAGCTTCTTCAACTCTGGTATGATTCTCAAAAGCTGGAATCTTACCTTGATTATTCTTGTGCCTAAATGCATCAACCCAACCTCTCTGAGTCATATTCGACCTATCAGCTTGTGTGGAGTCTCTTATAAAATAATCTCAAAAATATATTGGCTTCAAGGCTCAAAACTTGCCTCAGCTCTTGCATTAGGCATAGCCAGTCTGCTTTCATCCCTGAAAGACAATTGCTTGACAATATCATATTGGCTCAAGAAGCTATCCACTTCTCAATAGACACAAATCAGGGGGTAAGTCATATATGGCTCTCAAACTGGATATGGTTAAAGCATTTGACAAGTTGGAATGGCACAGCATTATCAACATTCTTCTGAAAATGGGATTCCACCCTTCTTTTGTCAAATGGATTCATGCTTGCATCTCTACCTCTGCTTGCTCCTTCAACCTTAATGGCGGAGTAGTTGGATTCATTACTCCCTCTAGAGGGGTGAGGCAAGGGGATCCCTTATTCCCCTACCTCTTCATTGTGGTTATTGAGGCTCTTTCCAGACTCATTGCAGCTGAAGTTCAATCAAACAAATTCAATGGTCTCAGAATCACTAGAGGAGGCACCCCTCTCACTCATCTGCTTTTTGTCGATGACACGTTGATCTTTTGTGAAGCCAACTGTCTTCACCCTCACAGACTTCTTAACATTCTTCACATATACCATGTCTTCACTAGCCAGCATGTGAATCTCCAAAAATCCTCAATTTTCTTCAGCAAAAACACTCCTCTCACTTTGCAAAGGGATATCTGTTTGTCTTTGGATGGCATCTCCTCCCACAGATCATCAAGATACCTAGGCATGCCACTTGGTATTGGGAAATCCAAACATGAAGCCTTTGGCTTTGTTCTTGAAAGAGTTCAACAAAGACTGAAAAGTTGGAGTTCAAACCTTCTTTCTCCTGCTGGTAAAGAGGTGCTACTAAATTCTGTTATCAATGCTCTTCCAGTCTTCATTATGTCTTGTTTCTCTCTTCCCATTGGTATTTGCAAGAAAATTTCAACGATGAGTGCTAAATTCTGGTGGAGTTCTAGTTCTGATCAGCTTAAGGGGATTCACTGGAAATCTTGGCACAAAGTGACTGTTCCTAAAGAATATGGGGGACTTGGTTTCCATGACATTAAACTCTTTAATGATTCCATGATACTCAAGCAGATTTGGAGTGTCCTATCAAAACCTAACTCTCTGGTGAGCAAAATTCTCAAAGAAAGATACTTCCCAAATTGTTCTGTTCTAGATGCTTGCAAAGCCAACTCTGGTTCATGGATGTGGAATTGTTGGATGTCTACCAAAGACAAATACAGAAGTTGTTTTAGAAGAGAAGTGAGAGATGGGATGAATACTAAAATTTTCTCTGACCCCTGGATCCCTAGCATTCCTTCTGGTGTGCCTAAGTCTATCTCCTCAAACAACTCTGCCCTTATCTGGTTACAAGACCTCATTTTGCCTGGTACATGCAGATGGAATAAATCCTTAATCCAAAGCTGCTTTTTCTGATTCTGACAGTAAAGCCATCTTGGCCATTAACTCCCTTAACCCTGAACTTAAAGATAGATGGTGTTGGGATGGTGCTAAAAACAACCAATTCTCTGTGTCTACTGCTTACTCCAAGCTCATTCTCTAAAAAGTCATGTCTCTTAATTTAGCTGAGAGCAACAATGGCAAAGCTAAGGACTGTGCTGTTAGAAGAAGATGTTGGAAAATGAACATCAAGGGGAAAGTTAAGCACTTCTTATGGAGATGCTTCTCTGGCTGTCTTCTTGTCAATTCCATACTTAGAAGTAGGGCCATCACCCTTGACTGTACATGTCCTTGCTGTGGTGAAGGTGAGGAAACCACTGACCATTTGTTCTTCAAATGTAGCAGAGCTCACTTGGTCTGGAAGGCTTCTCCTCTGGATTGGAACAACATGCATTCTAACTCCCAACATTTTAAAAACTGGTGGTGGGAAATATCCTCTCTCAATCGCTCTGATACTTCTGAAGCTAGAATACAGCTTTCCACGTACATTCTTTGGTGGCTCTGGAAAGCTCGTAACTTGTGGGTGTTTCAAAATCTCTGGCTTCCTGTTCAAACAATCCTGCAAAATGCATCCCGGGAGTGGCAGGAATTCTTAAACAGGAAGCTTGTGGGTTGATTGTTTTGGGGGCTATGGTCTTAGCTAGGTTCTTTGGTTAAGTGGCTTCGACTTTAGTTTCTTGTGATTCATGTTGTTTTATCTTGTCTTATTATTTCTGAAGGTCTCGAGTGGTCGTGCTTGCCTTTGGATTATTTTGATTATTAGTCTCTTATTTGAGGTGTGCATGAACGACTCTCCCTTGTATTCTCTTTATTAAGGCTAGTTGGCCTTTCGGGTTGTAAGACTTCTTTTAATTTTTATATAAGTTTATCTATCAATAAAAAAAAATAAAAATAAAAAAAAAAAAAATTATTGTCATTTGTCTTTTTTTTTGGGTACTATTTGTGTATGTTTTCTTGAAAATATTTACGTATCAATAAATATTTTTAAAAATGTAAATATTCATTGACATATCACTAAATTCATTTACAAATGCAAATATATTTAAAATGGGAAAGTAAAAAGATAATATATTTTCCACAATGAATCTCAATATTTAAAATTATTACCTCAATATTGTAAATTGAGTATTTATAGTATTTTAATATTATATATGAAATCATCGTGATGTTTGAAGGTCATGTTTTTTTTTTCCTTTCTGATTAGAAAAATAATTTAGTATTAGAAAATAAATTAATCAAGTGTTGATTAATCACAAATATTAATTTTCACCCTAAAAAGAATAATATAATGGCACAAAAAATTATATTTTATAATTTGGACTATTTAGAGTGGGAAAATAAACATAATGTGAAATGAAACAAACTATATATAGACTAGATAAAAATATTCAGTGGACCTAACTATAAACTAATCGACCTTAATATTATTTCTCTATGCATTGCAGTGAATATTAATGAACTAAGTAAAAAAATAATTCTTCGATTATCAAACCTATATAAATTATCTAACTTTTTAATTGTTATTCAAAATAATAAAATTAACTTCTTAACTATAGCTTATATATCTTGTGACCGATATTAAAGGATCAAAACACTCAGTCAAAACTGGTCAACCAAAGAATCCCGGTCAGCACGAATTTGGAGCCATGCAGCCTCTTCACCATCCATGCAGTACAAATTGAAGACATCTTGTTAGGGTTAGGATTGCTTTAGTTGTTACCAATGGTAGTGCAACACGTGTAGATATCACACACTCACATATTTGCTATAAATATGTAACCTTGAACAATGAGCAGCCGACGAGAGAATCAATGCAATGAAACAACACACATTTTGAGCAAAGAAAATATCACCACAGATCTGATCTTATCTTCAAGCTTTGATCTTTGTTTTCATGTTTATATGATACTTCTTCATGGTATCAGAGCAGGTTAGTCTGTCTCTGCATATCTTTTTTTCCCTTTTCTTTTCTTTTCTTGTAACTACTGAAAGATGACAAATCCTTCACCATCTTCGAATCTGGAAGCTCTAATCCAACTGCAAAGCCAACTGTTTTCAGTCAAGTTGAATGAAGGAAATTATCTCATTTGGGAACAACAAGCTCTAGCTGCCAATAGAGGCTATGGTATGCAAGGATATATCACATGAGAACAACCTCAACCAGAAAAGTTCATCTTGGGCCAAAACACCACAGATCTGTCCATAAATCCCAACTACACAAGCTGGGTGAGACAAGATCAGTTGATAGCATCATGGTTGCTTTCCTCTCTCTCTGAAAATATTCTCATTACTATCGTTGGTCTTAATAACTCAAAGGAGATCTGGGATTTTCTAAAAATCAGCTTTGCAAGCCAAAGTCAGGCAAAACAAATGCAGCTAAGAATGGAACTGCAAACTCTCAAGAAGGGAAACATGAAGGTTAGAGAGTATTTCAGCAAAATGAAGAGTATATGTGATATGTTGGCCATGGTTGGTCACCACATCAATGAGAGTGACCAATTCCTTCACCTTCTTGCTGGATTAGGACCTGAATACAACTCAGTGGTTGTATCTATTACCTCAAGAAATGACAAATGCTCACTGTTTGAGGCCTATTCTGTCATTCAAAGCTTTGAGGCAAGAATGGGAGCTATTGAATGTGCATCCTTTGTCCTGCTCTCAATGTAATCGAGCCAAAGGATAGAGTCATTGTATATGACGCCTGAGCCATCAGTGAGATACCACTCTGGGAGCGCTAGAACTCTAACCTTGTGTTAGGACCTACGGGCCGAGGGACAGTCTCAGGTAGACAGTTTCTATGCGTGCAAAGGTTTCCTCGGGCCGGACGGAGATCGGCCCTCGAGTGCAAAGGCTGAAGGGACCTTGACTGCAAGACCCACCCGTCGAGCGAGCTTGGATATTCTTGCAGCCCCCTTTGTTTTAGCCAGGGAAGACTGAACTAAAGAAGCAAGGGATTGAGCAACTAGCGCGAAAGCCCTTGCTTGTTCAGTGAAGCCAAAAGCTCTGGGTTAAATGAAGGCCCTCAGCTTGCAGCTAACTTAGCCTCACAAGTGAATGCAGGAGGAAGAGGTAATCAAAGCTATGGCAGAGGCAGAAACCAGCCTGGTAAAGGCAGATCTCAAGGCAGAAATGGAAATTGTAGATGGAGAGGAGGTAGATATGGTGGAGGTGGAAGATATAAGTGTCAAATATGTGGTTACAATAATCACACAGCTGATAAGTGCTATTATAGATTTGACATGAACTTCACTGGAAGAAACCAAGGAAATTCAGGAGGGAACTTTGGAAATCAAAGCTATGAAAACACTTCTCAATCTGGTTATCCTGCCAACCTTATCACCAATCATGAAGATGCAACTTTTGAAAATCCCTCTCAAGACTTAGGATGGTATCCTGATTCAGGAGCAACCAATCACCTCACCTATGACCTCAGTAATCTCAGCCTTGCAAATGATTATCATGGAAATGAAAAAATTCAAGTGGCAAATGGAGCAGGTATGACTATTGCACATTATGGTAAATCAATGATAATATGTCCTTCAAAAAATGCTCTTCATCTCAATAACCTTCTTCATGTGCCTCATTTAAACAAAAATCTCATAAGTGTAGCACAATTTGCTAAGGATAATGAGGTTTTCTTTGAATTTCATCCTTATTATTGTCTTGTGAAGGATCTCAAATCAAGAACAGTGCTATTGGAAGAGACCCTTGAAAATGGCTTATACAAGTTTCATCTCACCAAGTCAAGCAGCCCTCATCAATCTTTGACTCCAAGCAAATCACCATCATCTCATTTTACTAGCTTTCAATTAAATTGTAATGTTGTTGAACAAAAACCTTCTGTTGTCCTAGAGATTTGGCATTCTAGATTAGGCCACCCTTCTTTTGATATTGTGAGAACAACCCTTAAGCATTGTAGTATTCCTTTTAATGACAATGTTCAAGATTCCTTAGGTTCTATGTGCATGCAATCTAAATTTCATAAGCTCTCATTTCATAGTTCTGATTCTCATAATTACAAGCCTTTAGACTTAATTCACTCTGACCTGTGGGGGCCTTCCCCAGTGACTTCCCACAAAGGTTACAAATATTATATGAGCTTTATTGATGATTCCACTAGATTTACATGGTTCTACCTCTTGCACAAGAAATCTGACACAAAGGCAGCATTTATTCATTTTAAGGCCCTTGTTAAAAATAAATTTCAAACTTCCATTAAGGCTTTTCAAAGTGATGGTGGTGGTGAATTTACTGGACTCAAACATGTTTTATCCTCAGCTGGAATCTTTCATAGACTATCATGCCCATATACTCCAGAACAAAATGGTTTAGCAGAGAGGAAACACAGAACTATAGTCCAAATTGGACTTTTTTTGATACATCAATCTCACATGCCTTTAAAATACTGGGATGAGGCATTTTCTACTGTTGTTTATCTCATGAATATAACTCCTCAAAGACCATTAAATTTCCTTTCTCCCTTTGAATAAAAATGCTTAACTTTCACTCATGTTTATTCCACAAGTGTTACAATTGTCTGACTGACTATTAAGACATCTATTAGTTCAATAGTACTGGAAATTGGTAGGTCCTTTGGTACTTTCATGTCGCGAATTCACCGGATGTTTTCTCACAGGCACCAAACCAGAATATAACAATCTTAAAACATTTGGTTGTCTTTGTTTTCCTCTAATGAAACCATATAACACCCACAAACTCCAACCCAAGAGTGTTCCCTCTACTTTTCTTGGCTATACTCCAGGCTTTAAAGGTTATAAAGTTCTACTTCCTAATAAAAAGATCATCATCACTAGACATCTTCTCTTTGATGAATCTTCTTATCCCTTCCAAACTCAACACACACAGTCTTCCTCAGAAAACCAACAAACACAGTCTTTCTTATTGCACCAAAACAATGACCCTCCCATCATACACTTACCTGATACAACCACCCAATCATCTTCTTCCACACCATCCTCATCCTCATCATCTCCTTCATCACCCTCACCATAGTCTTCTCCTTCTCACCACCATTCTCATCACTCCACACCAAGTTCATCTTCATCATCAGCTCATAATAGTTTTCAAGGACATATTTATGTTGATTTACCTATTGAGCATGGTCATATTTCTCACACAGATGCTACTAATTCTTCTTCTCATAGTGTTCCTACAGATAACTTTAATACTCATCCCATGACCACAAGGTCAAAACATGGCATCTACAAACCAAAAGTCTTGGCTGCCCAAATCTCCTCCTTCAAGGAACCTTCTTCTCTCTCAGAGGCTCTATCTTCACCTGAATGGAAAAATGCAATGGATTCTGACATCCAGGCTCTTACCAAGAATAGAACTTGGGATCTTACTAATTTACCTGCTGGCAAAACACTGGTGGACTGCAAGTGGGTATTTAAGTTGAAAAAGAATCCTGATGGCTCAATCTCTAGACATAAAGCAAGGTTAGTAGCTAGAGGTTTTACTCAGTCTGCTGGTGTTGATTATAATGAAACTTACAGCTCAGTCATTAAGCCAACTACCATCAAGATTCTTTTGTCCTTGGCCATCACTCACAAATGGGACATAAGACAGGTAGATGTTGATAATGCTTTTTTATATGGTGACATTGACACTGAAATATATATGACTCAACCTCCTGGATTTCATGCTCCTCACAATCCAGATCTTGTTTGTAAGTTGAGGAAATCCTTATATGGTCTTAAGCAGGCCTCAAGGGCTTGGTCCAGCAAATTCACCTCAACTATATTATTCCTTGGCTTCAGTTCTTCTAAGGCAGATCAGTCTCTTTATTTTAAACATTCTTCTCATTCCACTTTGTTTGTCATGGTGTATGTTGATGACATATTAATCACTGGAAGCTCACCACAGGCCATTGATCAACTAATCACTCAGTTACAATCTCATTTCTCTATGAAAGATCTTGGCAAACTGAATTATTTTCTTGGCATTCAAGTGATTTATGACTCTGATTCTTTGTGTCTCAACCAATCAGGTTATGTTGATGAGATCCTGCATAGGGCTGGCATGCAGGGGGCAAAGGGAGTTAATTCTCCTATGGTTACATCACCAGCCCTATCAAAACACATTGGCAATCCTTTTCATGATGCTTATCTATACAGAAGAATTGTAGGAGCACTTCAATATCTTACCATGACAAGACCAGATATTAACTTTGCTGTTAACAAGATTAGCCAATTCATGCAATGTCCTCTTGACACACATTGGAGAGCTGTAAAAAGGATCTTAAGATATGTTGCTGGAACAAGGCATTTCAGCCTCAGGTTATCTCCTTGTCCAAACTTTAATATTGTTGGCTTTGCTGATGCTGATTGGGCATCAGATATAAATGATAGGAGATCAATCTCAGGTTTTTGTACCTTCATGGGACAGAATCTCATATCATGGAGTTCAAAGAAACAAGCAACTGTTTCTAGGTCATCAACAAAGGCTGAGTACATGAGTTTGTCTCATTTTGTTTGTGAAGTTATGTGGATAAATTCATTGCTGAAAGAGTTGAGGGTCACGCACAAAGATCCTAGTGTAATCTGGGTGGATAATTTAGGAGCAGTTCACCTAGCAGCTAATCCAGTTGGCCATTCTAGAACCAAGCATATAGAGCTGGATTTACATTTCTAAAGAGAGAAGATTGTGAAAGGTTTAATATCAGTTAGGCATGTGCCTGCTATTGATCAGATTGGTGACATCTTAACTAAGCCTCTTAATGGGAAATCCTTCACAAGACTTCGAGAAAAACTTAGTGTTAGCTCTCAGTCGTTGCTTGGATTGCGGGGGCATATTAAAGGATCAAAACACTCAGTCAATGGTCAACCAAAGAATCCCGGTTAGCACGATTTTGGAGCCATGCAGCCTCGTCACCATCCATGCAATACAAATTGAAGATAGCCTGTTAGGGTTAGGATTGCTTTAGTTGTTACCAATGGTAGTGCCACACGTGTAGATATCACACACTCACATATTTGCTATAAATATGTAACCTTGAACAATGAGCAGCCGACGAGAGAATCAATGCAATAAAACAACACACATTTTGAGCAAAGGAAATATCACCACAGATCTGATCTTATCTTCAAGCTTTGATCTTTGTTTTCATGTTTATATGATACTTCTTTAACCGACTCACCGAGAAATCCTCCTATATATTAATTCAAAACGTGTTAAGCCTAGGTGACAGATTCTCACGCTTTGGATGCTGACATGGCGAAAATCTATGCTTCGTGATGTTATTTTTATATTATTTTTGCTCTGGAGTTAGGTTTGGTATTAGACATAAATAACTTTACACATATATTCATTAACTCAACACTCATGTTGTACATGGGTATTAATACTAGTGTGAGTCTATATTACAAAGTTTTGCAAGTAAAAATAAAATCATCTTAAATTTCACTAATATGAAATCGATTTTCTCAATTTTAAAAATTCTGTAGATTCTGCCTTAATTTTATGGATTTCCAAATTAAAAAAGCAAAATTGGAAAGTTTCTATGAACTTACCGAACTCTGTGTTTGGAATCTTACAGATTAATTTCTAATTTACTTTTTACTAAAAAATTCATAATAATTACAAATTGAGGAATTACTTAAACTAGTGTGGTACCCGTGCGATGCACGAGCTAGTTTTATTAAGATAAATATTTAAATTTGGATAATTGGAAGAACGTAAAAAGCATGTATTGAAATAAAAAAATGTAACCCATATATTATTAAACGGAAAACAGATAATACAGAAAATAACATACATCTGTATAAACCGTATCTAAGAGAATAAACACTTGACACTTATACATATTTGGATTCTAGATAGGTTTAAATAAATCAGTTAAATTATTTAGCAGGATATAAATATATGATATGATTTATACTGATTTTATGAAGATTGCATAGTCAAATATAACGGAGATTGTAAAACGTCTTTCTTGATAATCTTTAGTCTTATTATTTTAAAATTGTAAGTTACTTAATTTAAGGAATGGAAAAATTATGTACATGTATGCAGTTAATTAAAAATTTGTATTCTATAGGATTAAACAAAACTCTAATTTTTAGGATGTTTCATTCCGATTTCATTTTGAATTTCAAATTAATATTGAAGTGAATAAGATTCACCCGGGCTCCTTCAACTCGAACCGGCCTCCGTACGTGCAGAACCCAACGCCGGGGGTGGCCCTGGCGTCGGGCCTCCGATGCTTAAGTCAGTGCTCAGGTCAAGAGAGAGAATGTGTAGTAATAGAATAAAGAGAGAATATAGTATAGAATGAATAGTGAGAATGAGAATAAGGAATACCTTAACCCCCCCCTTTTATAGGGGATGTGTACCTTTTGGGCCCAAGTTGGGCTTGGCCCATATCGCGGTACTATATGTCTTTAGCCCGCACGTGGGCATATCTTCCGAAATGTATTCGCTTTATCCATTAAACCGGGTCCAGTATAATATCCTATATCATCTA
>CACSLK010024540.1:17574456-17604223 GCA_902706635.1 Striga hermonthica | reverse complement strand
TTTGATGGGCAAGGGATAACCGAGCTACCCGACTCGGGTCGATCTCGAAGGAAGGCTATTCGGAGCTTTGTCTACTAAATGATCGTCCAAATCACAAAAATCAAAAATAAATTCCTAAACATTCTAAACGATTAATTGGATGGTTGATTAACACTAAACGAGCACTTAAAAACGAGCAAACAACTAGAAGCAAGAAGAAATCGCGAGCAATTAGCAAACTAGATCACCGGAGTCTCATGCCATGACCATATCGGGATGATAATCAATCGACATACGGAATGAACGAGCTACGAGCATTAGATTGCTAACTCTAGTCGTCTAATTGAGATCAACAAGCAATTAACGGCTCTATCTACTCAAGCAAGCAATCAAGTTCAAGCATTTCCACCATCATCAATCAAATCCAATTTACTCTAATGAACATTATAAGTAAAAAACCGGAGCAAAAAACGAAGTAAAGAGCTTTAAAATTAAATACTCAATCTCCCATTGCGTAGACGATGAAAAACGGAGTCAAAAGCTTGAAACATGAAAGCTAAAATAAAACATAAGCTAGTTTCCCAAAGTGGGAAAAATAAAAAAATGAGAGAATGGATCCCCAAAATCCAAAGGAAAACATATATATAGTGTTCTCCAAAAACACACACTAAATGCACACACATTTAATGATTCAGCAACTCGCAGGTCTCAAAAATCAACACGCAGCGAGTTCTGGTAGAAAATAACACACAAAAGTGTCTTTCGCAGCCCGCCAACAAGACTCGCAGCGAGTGTGGATATGGGGTACAGGCCAGCCGTTTTACAGCGCGCGAAATGCCATTCGCAGCGAGTGCATGGTGAGGGGCGCAAGCCTTGTTCGCAGGTCTCTAACTCCTTTTTGCAGCGAGTTTCTCCTCCTGCTGGTGCGCCATTTCGCAGCTTGCCAAAGAGTTTTCGCGGGCGAGTGTATAGGATTGGCCACAAAGTGCCATCTCGCGGCCCGCGAATCGGTTTTCGCGGCGAACGCAACATCCAACTTGATACCTTCATTCGAGTGACTCAATCGGTGATCTTTATCTCGAAAACTCATATAGCTAGATCAAATGGCTCGTCTCCCGTACATGAAAGAGGACCTAAACACACCAAAATAGACAAGGAAATACGCCAAAATACAAGAAACACATAATAAAAGATAAAAACACATAAAATACGACAAAATGGACCGATTGACACCAAATCAAACCTAAAAATGACTCAACCAAAGCACATAATACACGATAAAACACCACAAAAACATAACAAACACTAGGTCGAGAGTGCCCCTTTTTAATGTGCGTGTTCTAGTGTGTGTTGGGGCTAGACTATAAATATTTTTGTTCCTTTGCATTTTAGGGATCATTCTCTCATTTTTTTCACTTTTCCTCTTTGGGAAATTAGCTTATGTTTTATTTTTGCTCTCTAGATTAGGAGCTTATGCGACTTCGGTTTCGTTCAAGTTTCGAACTTTTGACTCCATTTTTCATCGTCTACGCAATGGGAGATTGAGTATTTAATTTTAAAGCTCTTTAATTCGGTTTTTGCTCCGATTTTACTTATAATGTTCATTAGAGTAAATTTGGATCTAATTGATGATGGTAGAAATGTTTGAACTTGATTGCTTGCTTGAGTAGATAGAGTCGTTAATTGCTTGTTGATCTCGGTTAGACGACTAGGGTTAGCAATCTAATGCTCGTGGCTCGTTTATTTCGTTTGTCGATTGATTATCATCCCGATATGGTCATGACATGACACTCCGGTGATCTAGTTTGCTAATTGCTCGCGATTTCATCTTGCTTCTAGTTAATTGCTCGTTTTTAAGTGCTTGATTAGTGTTTAGAATGTTTAGAATGTTTATTTATTTTATTTTATTTTCCTTAGAATGTTTAGGATTTTATTTTCCTTTTTTGTGATTTGGACAATCATTTAGTAGATAAAGCTCCGAATAGCCTTCCGACGATATCGACCCGAGTCGGGTAGCTCGGTTATCCCTTGCCCATCAAATTTTTACTAAACAGATAGTATTTTGGCCAATTCAAAATTTTTGATATTATGGTAATCAATTTTTTTTTAATAGAAAATGAGAAAGAATTTTGACTTTTGCAAAATTGTAGGCATCAGTCGAAATTTACCTAAGCTAAATCCACAAAACCCAAGAATTTAAGGTGCATATATAGCTGATCGATTTTTTAGAAATAATTTAAAAAGAAAATTTAAAAACTGTCGAAAATAGAATGCAATAAATGCTAGTTGACTTTTTTATTACTATTTTTAGTAATAAATTCTTTTTTATATAGATATAGATTACATTAACCAGTCGTACGCCTTCAAAAATTCCGGTATTTTTATTTCATAATTTTGTCCCAATTTCACTCTTTATCACACTTGTTTGTGATGTCACAATAATATACACATCTTAATCAATAACTAAGCATGAAATGTAATGGATATAAATTGTTTAAATTTTGATTTGATTTATTTGATAGAGTTAGTTAATTTTAAATAAAGTTGATTGAATGAATATTGGAGTGGAACTATGATTTTATATTTAAATAATAATTAAAATATAACGAGTATGTTGGGAATTTGGCACAAAACCAAATCCCTATCTCAGGCCCAAGGAAGCCCCGGCCCAATCCCGACTGGGCCTGGCCCTCTTACACACACACACAAGTGGCAGATTAATTTGGACCCTTGGATTTAGGGATTAAATCCCAGCCCTCCATCTCTAGCCTTATATACCCTCACACTCAGACCCTAAATTTGAACATATCTCACTTCTCTCTCTCGCTGCTGCGCTCCTCTCTCTCTCTGTGCGACAGAATTATCTCTCTCTCTGTGGGAAAATCGACCATCGATTTCACTCTCCTTTTCTGTTCTTTGTGACCTTTGAGTGTGAGTGCCGCCGTTGTGCCGTCGGAGTACCGCCGCTGTGCAGTCTTCGTCGCCTAGCTTCCCTTCGCCGGTTCAAGCCCTTGCGGGGTGCTTTCCAGCGAGCTCCTTTGTGGGAAGACGAGGCTTTGCGACGGAGGACCGGGTGCGTGGCCGTGTGTGAGGTGCAGCCCGGGGATTGGGCCGAGGAACCGGGGCTGCCGTTCGTTGACCGCCACTGAGCCGCGACTTACCGAGGGTGCCGGAAAGAAGGACAATCTGAGCCGGGAGACTTCGTGTCGTCATTATCCGGCCAGATTCGGTCATAGGGAGTTCCTCTTTCCTTCTTCTCTTTTATTTCCCTCTGTTCCAGCTTTTACCTTATATTTTCAGCCTTGTCTTTGTATTATTTGTGTTTGATTATTGTTGTATACTAAGACATTGCTGGTGTGTTTGCATACGGGCTGAATCGACCGAAAACGGGCTGTAAAGGTCGGAGAAAGGACCAGCTGGGATTTGCCGGGCCAAGAGAGAGCTGTCCGAGAGCCCCTTGTACACGAGCAGCATTTGCGGAAGACCGATAAGTGGCTGCATTGCGGTCAGAGTGAAAGAAGACGAGCTTCCGCTGCGTACGAGTTGATCGGTGGAAACGGGACGGCCACATAACAGAGTAAAATTGAAGTAATTTGAGAGAACGATTGATTGATATTATTTAACTATATACACAATTGAGAAGAGTTAAGTGAGATAAATCTGAATCTGATTTTGACTTACAAAAGTGTAAAAACAATTATTAAACTAGTCAAAATCGATTATATTCTATAGTCGAATACGCTACACAATTATTTTTCCCGTTAAAAGGCGATTGTTGTTGTTAATTGGTTGTATTATTCTTTTAATACCATTTATGTTTTTGTAGTTAAACATTGTAACATAAAACAAACAAGACTTTTTATTCATTATTATACCATCTTCTCGAAAGCTAGTAACAATATACAGAGATTATGGCACTAAACAACGTACATAGAAAAAATAACCACATCACTGCCAAGAATAAACCTTCACCAAATCCTTCTCTTCCCAATTCTTCTTTCCAACCTTATAGAACCCGTCTCCTTTGACGACCCAATTGCACATGTTATAAGGACCATCTACGTAAGTATCGCACGTTCTGCGACTCGCGGAGAAGACATCGAAAACCTGTTGTTTGCCATTCCAGTAGAAATGGCAGAAGAAAAGAGTCGAGCCCCAGAAATTGATTTCGAATTCCCAATGATAGTATTGCCTGAAATAGAGCGTTTTGTGCCCGAGGTCATCGTCTTTCGACTGGCAATGGAAAGACAAAGAAGGGTGGTTGATGAGGTCCGTGATTCGGACTTGATAACGGGACGGGCGACGTGGGACCGGGTCGCCCCGGTCGGGTGGCGGAAGGGCGTGGACCCGAGCACGTGGGCCCGAGTGAATCAGCAAGAAAAGAGAGAAGTAGGAGATGAGGAGGGTTTTGGGAAGAGGGATTCTCATGTTGATTGAGATATATTAATGTTATAAAGTGTTTTTTTGTTTAAGTGATGGTGTTCATTAACCAATGTATGTGAGGGTATTTATATTAGTACAAATGGACATATATCCTCCTTATGACTGTGTAATGTGATTGTGATATGTGGCATGATTGGAGGGATTGAATAAAATTCGATTGGACTGAATGAGTAAATTACGAGAAATAGTGATTGTTTGGGAGCAAATTTGGAGAAATTGAGTATTTTGGAGAGTTGATTTAACTAATTCGTATGTAAATTCTCAATTTAACATTCAAATGTTAATAAATTACCCAAATGAAATTTTGTATTCAAATGTTTATTTGAGAAGTGTTTTCAAATAATTTTAAATTGAATTTTGAATAGGTTGGTTTTTTTTAAAAAAAATAAAAATAAAAATAAAAAGTGTATTTTATAGAAATAAAAGGATGGAGAGACATTTGGAAAAGTCCATTTTGCAGAAATTGTTAAGTAAGTTTTAGCATTTGTGTGATCGTATACTAAATTAGGAGGATCTGATAGTAATATTCTCATCTCGTGTAATCACAATAATGAAAAATAAATTTACTTTTTCATATATTTATGATATATTTTTTATTAGTTTTAATCAAGGTTTTAAATAGCGGGCTAAAACGTTTATGGCACTGTAGCTATAGCGGAGCTATAGCGGAGATTTAGCGAGATTTAGCGGCTAAATTGCACATGAATACAAATAGCGACACACTGCCAAAAAAAGTTATTTCTCAAATAGCGGCAACTTTAGCGAGCTATTTATTTCCTATGTTTTAATAATAATATTATTTTTTTATTTTTAAATTAATAAGAGTATACCTATTACAATAATAAAAATAAAATTACTTTTTCATATTTATGATATTTTTATTAGTTTTTGTTGAACCCAAGCAATCATCAAAAAGAAAATTAGCAGAAAGAAAAACGTTCACTATGCATTGATTTCAGGGAAAACCTTTTTACATGAATATCATGGATTGTTGCGGCTGCTAGGGAGCTAAGGGGAGTATTTATGTGGTGATGAGTAAAACCTAGATAAGATAAGGTTTGGGAAAAGGTAAAAAAGACAAAGTAAAAAATAAAATAAAAAAGGAATAATATGAGAAGAATTGTAATTTGTCTCTATCTTTGCATGGGGCCTGCATGGGGCCGGTTGAGCTGCATGGACCGGTTTGAAGCATAAGTTATCATCCCCCCTCAATTTTAGCTAGGGATGAGGAACAACATTAAGTTTGTTTCTAAGCCGAGCATAAAATTGGCCACTGAGGGGCTTTGTAAAAATATCCGCAATTTGATCAATGGCTGGAACATGTTGTACTTTGATAATGTTGCTGGAGACCTTTTCTCTGATGAAATGAAGGTCCAGCTCAAAGTGTTTTGTTCTTGAGTGGAAAACTGGATTGGCAGACAAAGATACAGCTCCAATGTTATCACTCCAAATGGTGCAAGGTTGCTGAGGAAGGAGACCAAGTTCTTTTAATAGTGAGTGAATCCAAATTATTTCACATGTGACTCCTGCAATGCTTCTATATTCAGCCTCAGTGCTGGATCTAGATACTACACTTTGTTTCTTGGAACTCCATGATACAAGATTTTGACCAAGAAAAACACAATGACACTACGCCAAAAAATGCTTCAGATAGCGCTTTTCTTTCGCTTCAGATAACGCTTTTAAGCGTTATCGGAATCAGTGTTATCTGAAGACGACCTCTTCAGATAACGCTTATAAAACGTTATGTGAAGTACCATTCACATAACACTTTTTTATATTAAGCGTTATGTGAAAAACCTTTCTCATAACACTTTTTTATATTGAGTGTTATGTAAAGAACCTGCACATAACACTTTTTTATATTAAGCGTTATCTGTAATATTGATCAGATAACATTTTTCAACAGAAGTGCTATCTGAGATGATGATAATATATCACACTTTTCTAAACAAATGTTACCTGTATTCATTACCCCTATACTAGTAAACAAGAACCAAATGAATTAAATCATGAAGCAAGTACCAAGAAGCAAAAACCAACAAGAAAACAACCCAAACATGAATATAACAAAAACTTACTAACACAATTCACCAATTTTAACATTGTGCTCGAGTATGTACAAGAGATTATGTAGCACAAAACTATGACAGAACCATATATACAATTCCAACAAATCAAGAAAAACAACTAATATTCTCAGTAAAAAATCCGCCTAATATTAGCCAATATCTTGTCCAATAACGTTTTGATGGTATTCTCCTGCATCGCGAAAGTTATACATATATTAATATCAAATTTAACTCATTTCATCACATCTTATAAACAAGATATAAAAGAAAATCTTATACGAGTATAACAAACAACATACCTGCCAAGTATGGAAATAATGTTCATGTATCTAATTACAAATTGAAAAGAAACATCTCAATCATTATTTATTAATACAATTTTATAATAAATTTGAAATTTAAAATAACAATAAAAACAAACGAATCGACATTAGTAGATTTTTTACCTTACAGAACATATTCAGCCAATTCTTCCCGAACTTCATGTACTTGCTCCTCAGATAATTAAACGCAAAGGAAAGTACTACAAAATATAACATTAATTACAATTTAATCAAAAACCAAAAAATGAGGGGTAATAGAATGACAAAAAAAATGAGCTCAAATTCACATACCTGGATTATCATTTTCTTTGAGGGAGAGTAGATTAACGCTCACGTGTTTAATTAGCAAAACTAAAAGAGGGACTAAATCAGTAGAACTATGTTTGAGTTTCATTCTTCAACATCAACCTATCAAAAAGGAAATGATGATAATTAAATAATTTATGATGTATCACAACCCTTTTCATTTAGGCAGAGCATAAATATCAAATGTTCATAGCAAACAAGAACCACAAGAATTATCGAACAAAATAGTACATAATACATCAACTAGTAAATTATAGCAAATTATGCATTAATAAAAATATTAAACTAAATATATAAGTGAATAATGTGCAATATCAAACCAAAGTAAATTATAGTCAAATATAACTAAAGTCCATGTTCGTGTCTATCCATTTCAACTAGACACGAAACTGTGATAGTTCTTACCTTTGTTTTTGCAAAAGCATCATCTCTTTCTTATTTCATTCTTAGTATCCTGAAGTTGAGAAGAACATTACTAAATATTATTTTCAGCTAAGCAATCAATTTAGAAAGAGATGAAAATAAAGATAAAGATTGCATCAAAATATTCATCCCATACTAAAAAATATACAGAAATTCAAAATCCTATAAAATATCATGAAAATTTTAGAAGTTATTTGAATTCAGGAAAATTAACCCTCCTGAAACATAAGTAAAAATGGAGTATGTTAGAATGTTACCTTTAGCTCTTTTCCCGTAGTTGGATCATGATGCAATATAGGCTTTCTAATTCTTCCTTCCACGCTTCGGATGAAAAAGAGAATTAAGCATGATACAATCACTATTACTTATCATCAATCATGAGAGGATGTTTAAACTATGTCATCTGTCTAATACCTCTACCATCACTACATGTGTGATATGTGCTTTCTAGATCAAATGTGGAGTGTCCATGATACCTGTCAGTATCCATTTCAAGAATCAGAACAGAAACAAGAGTCCAAGGCAGATTAGTTAGTTTTCTAAAGAGTGGAGATATGACCAAATGCTCCATTTCTTATATTTACCAATCTCTGTAGGTGAAAGTTCAACTATAATCTCACAAGTGACACACATTCACATTAATTCAGTGGGATCTTGGAGATTAAAAAACATTCATGTAGATAAGTAATACATATTGTATAACTAATGGTCAGTTTTCAACTGAAAGAAAAACTACAAAATACTTGTATATCCAACACAAACAAAAAGTTCCTATAGTAATATAGTAGATTGTGAAATTTGTTATATTAATAATAATTACATTCCATGTTGTGTTTCTAAACACACTGAAAAAATAATGCATGAGTGGCTATCAGCTATAGATAAAGCTTTATATATAGTCAAAGGCAAGTATGGTATCTTCTATTGCATCACTTTCATATCCAAACAAAAAATCTGCATCTCATGAAGTCACTAAATTCAAATCATCCAAGACAAAAATGAGAGAATGAATGATATCACAAGAAAACCTTGTTTTGAACTACTCTTAAACTTATATCATGATTCATAACTCCAGTTCGAATTATCTGGTTTGGCATAAGCAAAAACCCACATACACAGGCACCAAAAAACATGGCATCATCTATATTTTTTTTTTCTTTTTAACTAATAAAAAACGATATTTGATAATTAATTGAGAACTTAATTATGTATTTGAGGCATTTATATAACAAACTAGAAGTACTGTAATTATGTCAATTTAAATCAATTTCAAAATTCAAGTTGGGGAAGATAGGTTAATTAAAACGAATTCACTACTCCACTATACTGAATCAATTTCAATGAGCAATGTTCGGCCTTTACTGACAATATAGAAACAAAAATTCAGAGGGAGTGAATAGAGATTAGGAGCGAGAAGAGGGGGGACATGACCGAAAGTAAAATCTTACCGCCGCCGATGATCAGTGATGATGGAGATGGTGGGGAAGTTGGCTGCGTTGTCGGTGATGGTTCTGTTGAGAGGAGGGTTCTGAGGAGTTACAATTCTTTTTATTTTTCCCAATCCGCACGAACAGAGGGAGTTATCAGTGTTCTCTTTGGGTTGTGAGGTATATGTGTTATATTTGCTATAACACTTTTAAAGAAAAGTGTTATCTTTTGTTCTCATTGTATAGCATTTGTTAAAACAAATGTCATCTGTGTGTTCCCTTCTCTTAGCATAGCACTTTCTTAAAAAAACGCTATATAAGAAGTGTTATCTGAATCAATTTTTGTTGTAGTGTGACCTGAGGTGGATTTTCTGTCATCCACATCACTTCCCCAGTCAGCATCTGCAAATGCTCTCATGGTGAGTTTGTTGTTGTGCTGGAATTGTAAACCAAAATGAAGTGTGCCAGCTAGATATCTCAAGACTCTCTTCAGAGCTTTCCAGTGAGTTGTCAAAGGCATTTGCATAAATTGGCTACGCTTGTTAACACTATATGTGATGTCTGGTCTGGAGATAGTGGCATATTGCAAAGCCCCTATTATCCTTCTGAATTCTGTAGGATTAAGAATAGGGTTACCTTGAAATTTTGATAGAGAAGATCCAGTGCACATTGGGGTGTGCAAACCCTTTGCATCCTTCATGCCAGCTAGATGTAAAATGTCTGAAATGTAGCTAGCTTGATTTAAGAAGAGACCAGTAGAGGTGGACTGAATTTGGATGCCAAGGAAATAATGTAAATTGCCAAGGTCCTTTAGGGGAAAAATGGCATTGAGAGCTTTGACAAAAGATGAAATCTGAGGCTCAGAATTCCCTGTCACTATAATGTCATCCACATAAGTGAGGACAAGTAAGCAAGACTCAGTGGTTTTCTTATAATAGAGGGAGTTGTCAGCAACAGAATTTGTGAAACCAAAGGATTTGAGAACCTGTGCTAATTTAGAATTCCAGGCACGAGAAGCTTGTTTAAGACCATATAGAGATTTATGCAACTTGCAAACCAAAGGAACTCCTGTGGCATTAGAATGTTCAAAGCCTGGAACTTGAGTCATGTAGATATCAGCATCTATATCTTCATTAAGGAAGGCATTGTCAATGTCTAGTTGCTTGATTTTCCATTTGTTGGCCAATGCTAGAGATATAATAACTCTGAAAGTAGAAGGTTTCATGACAGGACTGTAGGTTTCAGTGTAATCTAGCCCAGCAAGTTGAGTGAACCCTCTAGCTACAAGTCTTGCTTTGTGTCTGGCAACTGTCCCATCAGAGTGCCTTTTAGTTTTGAAGATCCATTTGCAGCTAATAACTCCTTTATCCTCAGGTAAAGGAACCAATGACCAAGTTTTGTTCTTCTGCAAGGCAAGAAATTCCTTCTCCATGGCTGCTTTCCAATGAGGAGACTGTAAAGCCTCTATATGAGTTTTTGGTCCAGTTCCTTCCTGCAAGACAGTTGCATAGCTTTTGGGTTTCAAGTTGCCTGTTTTAGATCTTGTTAGCATTCTATGATGACCTGAAACAGCTTGAGTAGGTTCATTAGAGGAGTCAACAGGTAATGAAACTTCTGTAATTGGTAAATCTACATATAGTTCACAGCCAGAATGATGATCATTAGGAGAGAGAGTGACAGGAGAGTGATGATCTGAGGATTGAGAACTGGTAGTAGGAGTAGTAAGATTTTCTGGAGAGAGGTGAGCCATAGGATTACCAGGAGGTTCATCTGTAGGAGGATTATGAGGAGGGTCATGTGTAGGAGGAATATTGGGAGGTGTAGGTATAGAAGGAGGATAAATGGGAGGAGGGTGGGTGTTTGGCACAGTAGGTAGAGAGGTTCCCTTAGTGCCAAAGGGGAAAGAGTTTTCATCAAATATGATATTTCTGGTGATTAGAATCTTTCCATTATTAAGAAGAGCTTTATAACCCTTGTGTTGAAGGCTATATCCAATGAAGATGGCAGGTTGAGATCTATCTTGAAGTTTGTGTCTGTTTAATGGCCTCATATGAGGGAAACAAAGACAACCAAAAATTCTGAGATTGTGGTAAGAAGGTTTGTGACCATATAAAATTTCAAAAGGAGTTTTGAAAGTGAGGTTTTTACTGGGTAATCTGTTAATGAGGAAAACAGAAGTATTAAAAGCAAAGTGCCAAAAATGTTTAGGTAAGTTGGCAGTGGACATCATGGCAAGACCAAGTTCAACAATGTGTCTATGTTTTCTCTCAACTACCCCATTTTGTTGAGGGGTATAGGGACAAGACATTCTATGAATGATCCCTTTATCACTGAAAATTTTTGAAAGGGGTTTAAATTCAGTCCCCCAATCACTTTGAACAAACTTCACTTTTCTTTGAAATTGATTTTCCAGCATGTTGATGAAATGAATGGTAGTAAGGTGAGTATCTGACTTATTCTTAAGGCAAAATAACCAACAGAACCTGGACTTGTGATCAATGAAACTAATATAATAAGAATGGCCATGCTTGGATTTTATGGGGGCAGGTCCCCATAAATCTGTATAAATCAACTCAATAAGATCATAATTATCAGAACTGGATATAGAGAAAGGCAGTTGATGACTTTTACTTTTAAGACAAGGAGCACAAAGATCATTCATACCATCAGGATCAAAAGAAATATTACAATCATTCAAAATCCTCTTAACAATATCATGTGAGGGATGTCCTAGTCTATAGTGCCATAATTTGAACTTGTCTTTGGCACTGGAAATGATTACATTGATTTCAGGATGGATATGATTTTTATTGAAAGCAGGAGTAGAAACACTAAGGGGTGTCTGGTCTTCATTCTTGGTCATCAAGTTGAAGGTGTAAAGGCCATTCTTTAGTTTCCCTCTCAGCAAGATTTCATTTGTTTGTTGGTCCTTCACAAAACAGAAATTTGGATGAAATTCAAAGAACACATGGTTATCTTTGGCAAATTGAGAGACACTGATGAGATTTTTAGTTATATGAGGAACATGTAGGAGTTTGTCAAGGAGAAAAACATGATCATTAGAGGCATGTGAACTAAGTATAGATGAACCAATGTGAGAAATTTTCAGACCTGTGCCATCTCCAATTTGCACCTTCTCATCTCCATGGTAAGTTGAGGCAAAGTTCATGTTGTTGTAGTCATAGGTGACATGATTTGTTGCTCCTGAGTCAGGGAACCAGAGGTGATCTTGATTGGAGTCTGCTATGCTTGTTGCACCATTGATTGAAGGAGATGATGCATTGTGAACTTGAGCTACATTTATCTGATTTCCTTGACCTGAAGTGTTGATGTTGGGAGTTTAGCTCAAGTCTGTTCTGTAGAAACACTTATCAGCAGTGTGGTTGTTCCTGTGACATATTTGACAAGCAGCTCTATTGTTTGACCTTCCTCTTCCTCTGCCATAAAAACCCCTTCCTCTATTGCCTCTTCCATTTTGAAAGTTGTTGTTGTTGTGGTTGCCCCTTCCTCTGTTGGCTTGATTAAAACCACCTCTTTTGTTTCCTTGGGTCAGAAAATTGACACTAGGCATAGATCCTTCCACTCCAGTCATCACTCCAGATTCAAGACCTTCAAGTCTACTTTCAAAGCTTAATAGCAGTGCATGAACTTCTCTAAGGGTGTATGGTTCAACCCTTGAGTTCACAGTGACCATAACAGAATTATAGTCACTCCCCAATCCTGTGAGGATATAGGAAATATGCTCATCATCGTTGATTCTTTGTCCTGCAGCTGAAAGCATGTCACAACAAGTCTTGATTTTGTTGATGAAGTCCCTCATAGACATGTCACCTTTTTTTAGTGTCTGGAGTTGCAGCCTATATTGCATTATCTTTGCTCTAGACTGTGTTGCAAAGCTACTTTCCAGGGCCTCCCAAACCTCTCTGGATGAGCTTAGTCCAACAGTAGACACTAAGACAGATTCACTAAGAGATGACAAGATCCAAGAGAACAACAACTGGTCTTGCCTTTTCCAGGTGACAAAGATGGGGTTGATGATGATTTGCCCATCTTCTCCTTGAATGTACTGCTCAGGTCTTCTGAGTGAGCCATCAATGAAGCTTTCTAGGCCATATCCGAGTATGGCTGCCAATGCTTGTTGCTTCCAAATCAGGTAATTTCCTTCAGTGAGCTTCACAGTGATGAGCTGGCTTTGAGGTTGGATTATGGGTGTCTGATTCATGGGATTTGGAGGTAAGGGATTCATTGTGAGGAAGTTTAAAAACTAGGGAAATGAAAAATCAGGCCCCAGGTTTTATCCTGGGGCTCTGATACCATGTTGAACCCAAGCAATCATCAAAAGGAAAATTAGCAGAAAGAAAAACGTTCACTATGCATTGATTTCAGGGAAAACCTTTTTACATGAATATCATGGATTGCTGCGGCTGCTAGGGAGCTAAGGGGAGTATTTATGTGGTGATGAGTAAAACCTAGATAAGATAAGGTTTGGGAAAAGGTAAAAAGGACAAAGTAAAAAATAAAACAAAAAAGGAATAATATGAGAAGAATTGTAATTTGTCTCTATCTTTACATGGGGCCTGCATGGGGCCGGTTGAGCTGCATGGACCGGTTTGAAGCATAAGTTATCAATTTTGATAACAATATTATTTTTTTATTTTTAAATTAATAAGAGTATACCATTTCATAATTTTTTTATAAACATATATGGCAGTTGATAATTATTTATAAGTTAATTTATTTTATGAATATAATATATATGTGCATAGATAAAATAAAATATGATTTTATTAAATGGCTGTTGATAATTATTTATAAGTTAATTTATTTTATGAATATAATATATATGTGCATAGATAAAATCAAATATGATTTTCATATAATTATTTTGTATATCTACCAAAATAAAAATCATAAATAAGTAAAATTATTTTTATTATCTATTAAATTACTTTATAAAATAAATAATTAAGTATAGTGTAATCATAATTTATATTATAATTTATATATTTATTTATAACTAAAAATTCTTAAAAAATTAAATATTAAATATATGTGTGTGAGTAAACGGATGTAACAAGCTAGGATCATGCTACATGTACCCCTTGGTATACCACTTGGTTTACATCCAAGGGGTACATGTACCCGTTTACACTTAATGATAATTTACTAAATTATCATTAAGGGTAAACGGGTACATGTACCCCTTGGATGTAAACCAAGTGGTACACCAAGAGTACAAGTAGCATTATTCAACAAGCTAATAGATACCTTGGAAAATTCCTATTAGAAATTACCACGGTATCATAATTACAATAATTAAGAATTTGATTTTATGCTACATGTACATATGCAAATATATGGTATATATGGTATTTAATATTTCAAATCATAAGTTAGGAAATTAGCATAACACATTTATAAATTTTATTGTTAGTTAAAATGTTAATATAAATATAAACTATTTAACTTTTAAATTAATATATTGGTTGCAATAATGTAAATTTTGGAATTATATCTAATTAATTAAATAAAATAACATTGAATTATTATTATACCAATTGTCTGCAGAATTTTAAGTGGTTTGGTTATACCATAAAAAGTAATTTATTAATTTTAATTAAAAACTTGCTTTACAAAAAATTAATAATAATTTTAAATAAATGGTTTGGAAAAATAAAATAGAATATTGTTTTATATTATTTTATAATTAGTTAATAGCAGTTATTATGTAATAAAATTATTAAAATTATAATTACTTAGTTAATGCAGAATCCAATAGAAATAGCGGAAAATCAAAAATACTTGTCATACTTTTTTACAAATAATTATATACATACATAGATAATTTATTCAAGATTTAACTAATTGGAGCAAATTAGAGAATTTGAGTGAATATTATGAAGATTTGCAACATCACAATAATGTGCCATTAGAACACAAACTTTTTTTGAAATGCAAATTCGACATGACTTTTTCAATTAGAAAAAAAGAATGATTTTTTTTTTTTCCAAAACCAAGCACGAATACATTTTCAGTCAGAGAAAATTAATGTATAGACGGTACCTTTAAAACAAAAACAAAAACAAAAAAAATGCAGTAAATTATAAATCATGTGTAAATTATATTTGGAAAATTTTAAAAAAAAAATAAAAGAAATACTGAAAAAGGGAAATAATTTATATAAATATTAACATGCGGGCCGTGTCGAGGTCGTCAGGAGCATCTCGTGCGGTGGCGTACGGCGTCGCGGGAAGCGTGCGGTGGTCCCCGGGAGTCACGCAGGCTGCAGGTTGCAACGTCGGGCTCGGCTGGTCGTCGGCGGTCGTGGGTCGTCGTCCGTGGAAGCTCATGGTGGTCAACGGTTGGCGGCTGCGGGGTTGAGTATATATTGATCACGGGTCTCGGTACTTTGGGATCTTAGATCTACTGTATATCTTAAATACTTCTTCGTATTATACAGGTGGAACAACAATACAATGATAAAGTTCGACTATGGGAACTAGAGAGAGAGAGAGGGGGGCGGCCAAAACTTGTTTCACGTTAGGTTGCTTGTGTCTCCATCCAATGAGTTTAATGATGTATGTATAGAGCTACAATAGGGCTTCTTAAGCATTGGGCCTAACTGTGAGCCTAGCCCACATTTTCAATATTTAAATAATATTACAGACTACTAACCTAATATTATTGCACTCTCTTTTCGTAGCTCAAATTACATTTAAGCCTTCAATTATAATTACTCGAATTATCTCTCCATGTTTAAGATATATTGTTCATTAATTAATTCAATTATTGATAATTAAGAATTAATTAATACTACCTCTTATTTATATGTCGTTTTGAGAAGTTGCACATTAAGTAAGAATATTTTTTTTTTGTCAATAATAACCTTATTTAATGAAGATAGAGATAGATGTTTTGAGAAAAAATGAAGAGTTAATATGAAAAGGCATAATGTATTTATTAGATAAATAAGGGTGTTTATTGTGTTTTTGTGCTTATTTTCGTGTGTTTTGTGTGCTTTATTTTATAGTTTTTAGGCTCGTTTTAGTGTCGACCGGTCCATTTTATCGTGTTTTGTGTATTTTTGTTATTGTATAGTGTTTTTGTATTTTTGCGCGTTTGTCTCTTGTTTTAGTGTTGAATAGGTCCAACTTGGCGAGAACGAGGAGACGAGCCGTCCGAGCCGTCCAACCGGAAAATTCCGCCCAAGCTATACCGAGAAGAAGAGAATTCAATTAGGAGAATATGGGTCCAAGTTTCGTGTGAATTGGAGTTGTGTGCGAGAAGTTAGAGCAAATCGAGCATCAAGAGGTCATGGGACCATTTCCAGCCCGCGAAAAATAATTTCGCGGCCGCGAAAAGCCTGTAACCCGCGAGTTCGGCTAGAGCATGTCCAGAGGTGAAATTTCGAGCCCGCGAAAATGAAGCCCTATCCTGCGAAAATGCCCTAAGCTGCGAGTTTCATCATCTAAGCTGCGAGTTTTGGTTATCAACCTGCGAAAATCAAGGACCTATCCTGCGAGTTCGACCTATCCTGCGAGTTTTCATCATTTAATGTGTGTGTTTTAGTGTGTGTTTGTGGTGTAGCTATAAAAAGACATTATGCTTTGTATTTTGAGAAACAACTCTCATTTCCCAACTTTTAAGTTGGGAATTCCTCTCTATTTTCTTTTTTCCTTTTTTATGCTTTGGTTTGGAGCTTATGAATCAAGTTTTCCGGTGAATTTCCGGCGACATTGTTTCGAGTAAAGTTTCGAGCTTTTGACTCCGGTTTTCTTCTCAAGTGCGTGTGAGAGTGGGTACTTAGTCTTAAGCCTCATTACTTCGTATATCTTTGTTTGCTTTTGTGAAAATCGATATTGTGCTTGTGTTGCTTGGAGGAAAAGATTGAATCTTTAGATCGAGAATGCTTGACTAAGTGTGATTAGGAGTTGAATTCTTGCTCGTCTTGTGCTAGAGTTGGGTTTAGCTTCCTAGGGTTTTAGCTAGCATGACAATGTTCGGTTATTTGCGTGTGATTGATCATGGAGACTCCGTCGAACCAAAATCTCTCTTTCCCCCTTGATTTCTCTCATCTTCTTGCGTGCTTAGTTAATTGCTTTCAATTGCTCTCATTTCGTAGTTTAATCTAGCTTAAATTCAAACCCTCAAATTGCGAGTAGAATGTTTAGGACCTTTTCGGTTGTGTGATTTTGACGACTAGGTAGTGAACGAAGCTCCGAATAGCCTTCCTTTGAGAACGACCCGAGTCGGGTACCTCGGTTACCACATGCCCAAAAATACTACAAACAAAGGGTAATAATGGAAAATGGTGTACAAAATATCCAAAATGACATTTATTTGGTTAATAGTTGATAAAGCCAAAATGACATTTAAAAAAAAATAAGAGGGAGTATATTATAATACCAAAGCTAGGTCGTTCATCACATTATTATTATGCCGCAATTTAATCCACCTTCAAAGTTTAGCATAACAATCCTTTATGAACTCACTTCGTGGACATTATCAAACTGTCGCACATGCTGCCCGTAAATATTCTAACAGCACATCGTACACTTATATATCTATATATATGACCTTTTCACCTAATGGGCCTATACATATTATCATAATAAACGTGTAATAAATTATGACCGCGCATGACCCATTAACTATAATACTTGACGGCTTCAATTGATATTTGTCTTGTCGGCAATTATTATGTCTGTCAGGGCACATCCAGGTCAGGCTGATGACATTGAACTCTGGCTCAGATGTGGATAATCTTGACTTCTAGACACTCAGTTAATATTAGCAAATTAACTGGAAGAACCTACTATTTTATATATAATATTTTATATTTATTTAGTATATATATCCACGTGTAACATTTTTACTAATCAAAACAAAATTGAGTATCAACAGTTTTATAATTTCAAATGTATCAATAATTGAATATATGTGTTGTAATTTGTAAATATTTTGGTAAATAGAAAAAATGAAAAGAATAAAAAACATAAAATTTGATTTAAAAGTTAAAATATAGATTAGTTGTATAATAAATTTTCATTCAAATATTAAAATACAAACTAGTTGTATCTATTCTCTATAACTTAAATATAGATTAAAATACAAAAAAATAATATAAAAAATTATCGTTATTATTCAACATTGTCTACTGTATTTATTATTGAAGACTTATTTAGAGAAATATTATTATACACTATAAAATTAATAATAAAATTGTATATTATTATACATATAAAATAAATAAAAATTAAATATTAACTAAACCGGTTCAACCGGTTTGACCACTGGTTCAACCAATGAATCATTGAACATATAGCTTTACCGGTTCAATGACCGGTTCAGTTTTTAAAACCTTGATAAATAATGATGTGGAAATCGTGTATTTTGTATATATGTAAATGATATGTTTGAATGTTAATCGTGTATCCTGAAATTTTATATGCTATTAATTTGGAAAAAGTTTGTTACGTTCTGAATGGAAAGGGTCGAACTGTTGTAGTATTTATCACACATTTATAATTTATTTTTATAAAAAAGAAATATATAAACATAAATTTGGTACAACTCATTTCATATTACTTATAACGAGCCATTGGCTTGGTAAGCAAGCGGACTTCAGGTGGGGAGGTTTTTATTCCTCAGTCTCATTTGTAGCAGGTCAACCTCTCGGTTATATGTCTCGGTTATATTACAAAGTTTTGCAAATAAAAATAAAATTTTTCACATATTTCATTAATTAATTTGAAAGTGATCTCATCGATGTTGAAAATTCTGTAGATTCTGCCTTAATTTTATGGATTTTTGTTAATTGGTTGTATTATTCTTTTAATACCATTTATGTTTTTGTAGTTACACATTGTAACATAAATCAAACAAGACTTCTTATTCATTATTAATATACCATCTTCTCAAAAGCTGGTAACAATATACAAAGATTATGCCACTAAACAACGTACATAGAAAAAATAACCATCACTGCCAAGAATAAACCTTCACCAAATCCTTCTCTTCCCAATTCTTCTTTCCAACCTTATAGAACCCGTCGCCTTTGACGACCCAATTGCACATGTTATAAGGGCCATCTAAGTACATATCGCACGTTTTGTAACCGGCTTTGAAGACATCGAAAACCCGTTGTTTGCCATTCCAGTAGAAATGGCAGAAGAAAAGAGTCGTGCCCCAGTAATTGATTTCGAATTCCCAATGATAGTATTGCCTGAAATTGAGCGTCTTGTGTCCGAGGTCATCGTCTTTCGACTGGCAACGGAAAGACAAAGAAGGGTGGTTGATGAGGTCCGTGATTCGGACTTGATAAATGGACGAGTGAGGGACCGGTTCGCCCTGGTCGGGTGGCGGAGTGGCGTGGACACGAGCAAGTGGGCCCGAGTGAAATAGGAAGAATAGAGAAAAGTAGGAGATGAGGAGGGTTTTGGGAAGAGGGATTCTCATGTTGATTGAGATATATTAATGTTATAAAGTGTTCTTTGTGAAAGTGATGGTGTTCATTAGCCAATGTATGTGAAGGTATTTATACTAAGTACAAATGGACGTGCCTAGTGAATGTGGACATATGTGATATGTGATTGTGTAATATGTGATTGTGTTATGTGGCATGATTGGTGGGATAGAATGAGATCTTATAGGATTGAATGAGTAAATTATGAGAAATAGTGATTGTTTGAGAGCATTTTTGGAGAATTGAGTATTTTGGGGGAGTCAATTTAACTAATTAATAAGTAAATTCTTAATTTAACATTCAAATATCAATAAATTATCCAAATGGAATTTTGTATTCAAAAGAAGTGTTTTCAAACAATTTTAAATTGACTTATGAATAAATTGTTTCTTTTTTTAAAAAAAAAAAAATATATTTTATAAAAATAACAAGACAGAAAAGACATTTGGAAAAGTCGATTGTGCAGAAATCCATTTCATAAATGGACTTAGATGTATGTATGTAATATTCAAAATCAAAAGTTAAAAAATGAGCGTAACACATTTATAATTTTTATCATTAGTTAAAATGATGATATAAGTATAAACTATTTAACTTGTAAATTAATGTTAAATTGATCGCAATAATGTAATTTTTGCAATCATATCTGATTATATCTAATTAGATAAAATAACATTGAAATATTATTATCATACCAATTGTTTACGGAATTTTAAGGGGTTTGGTTTTGCCATAAAAAATAATTAATTAATTTTAATTAAAAAATTGCTTAGTGAGTTGAAAAAAATTAATAATAATTTTAATAACTATGATAAAAATATAAAATAGAATATTGTTTGATGCCATTTTATAATTAGTTAATACTTAATAGTTGTTATTATGTAATAAAATTATTAAAAAAATATAATTACTTAATTAATGCGAAATATAATGTAAAAGAGCGTAAAAGCAAAAATACTTGTCATAATTTTTTTACAGGCAATTATATACATTGATAGATGAGTTATTCAAGATTTAACTTATTGGAGCAAATTAGAGGATTTGAGTGAATATTATGAAGATTTGCAAGATCACAATATTGTGCCATAAAAACACAGACTTTTTCGGAAATGCAGATTCAACATTAATTTTACAATTAGAAAAAAGAATGATTTTTGGGAAATAATAATAATAATAATTGCAGTAAATTATAAATCATGTGTAAATTATATTTGGAAAATTTTTAAAAAATAAAAGAAATATTGAAAAATGGATTTTTATGTATTGTTGTTTATATAAATTAATAATTTATAAAACTATATCTGTAAATAATTTTAAAAAAATATATATTTATACGTCCATATGTGCTTGTGTATGGTTTGAGTGATGATATATTATATTAATCAATTAATAGATATAAATAAATGATTAACTTATTTCTTGCCAATATAGGATGACTATAACAAAAAAAAAATAGTTGTTGTAAATATAGCACGACATTTGAAAAGATATAAAAATATTGTAAATATTAAAATAAAATAACATAATATAATATTAATATAAAAATTGAAAGCAACTTTTTTATTGAAAATACAAGTTAATAATGTTCTTCAATTCAAATCCCATTACTCCATTACTAGCACACCAGATATGAATATTAATGATAAATCTTATTTCATTCATTTCCTATGAAAAGTGGGATTGTATCAGATCTTGATTTATTCAAATTATTTCATTTTAATAGTTCTAGTTTCCCTAAAAAAAATAATAAAAAAACTTTATATTAATAAAACTAATACGTATCTCGTGTGATGTACGGATATGAGATATTCATTAATATTAATATCTTAATATGTTCAGTAGATAATATTTAAAAATTAAAAATATTTAATCAATACGTAATACAATTTACCTATATTAATTTATTGATAATGTTATATGAAACTTAAATTGTGCAAAAATACATAAAACGTGTCTATTTAAAATTAATACATAACTCATATGGTGCATTTAACTGATAATAAGTTACAATATATTTATTTCGAAATAAGTGTCATTTTAAAAGTTGTATTCAAAAATTCGTTTTGACTACAATGTGATTCTATAAAAAATTATTTTGTGGAAAATTCTATCATATATTTAAAAATGTATGTGAATAATAATTATAATTATAAAACGTACAATTGTTTTTTTTCCTAGAAACGATAAAAAATTTTATAGATAAAAATGTACAAAAGTGCAATAATACAACCCCTAGTTGAATCATGCAACTAACACCTGAAAAAGTTGGGAGGACGGATCTAGACTTCTAGAACCGACTCTAGCAACACTAGAAACCACCACAACACTCACGACACAACAAACGCTACAGACACTACAAAGCTCCCAAAAAGGAAAATTCACGATCCCACTGGAATAATACTTGCTCTCACTCGGGCAAGCTCTGGAAAGAGAGTTGTCTCACTTAAACTTATATTGTTTAATTAATTAAAACGAATTAATTTTATTATAAACTATCATATATCTATAAATCTATTACTTTTGCAAAATGAAACTAAAATTCATCGGACGTTCAAAAAACGTCAACGTGTTCGGCCAATTTTATCCACATTGGATTCTCTCTTGCTGATTATGAATTCATAAATTACATTGAATTTATAGAGTTGACCTTTGAATCCCTTACATCGACAATATCAATTCAATTACAATTTTGGAAAAAAAAAAAAAAATCAGATGAACCCTATATTTGCAGTTAATTTCCAGATCACTGACATATGGCTGAGCACCACCCCTCATCGGAGATAGCCGCTGCCGACAAAATGGCGGTGATGGCGCTCAAGTGTCTCAGTGTCCTCTTCACCGCTGGATATTTATAGGATGACAAAGATGATGAACGCGGAGAACGAAGAGGGGACAACGGTCGGAATTTGATGCTTCAGTGCGGGGATGTTAACTAAAGGGCCGAGATGCATGGATGTGGAGGCACAATTTGATTTGCCTAATTTGTGCAGGGAAATGACGAAGGGGATTCTTGTCAGTCCCCTTAGGATGGTGGCGGCACCGTCGAACGACTCGCCGCAAAACCCACGTCGGAACCCTGTGAAACTACATTTAATTATTTTTCATAAAAATGGTTCGGTAAATTGATAAACAATTTTCTCTTTTCTATTTTATTTTCTAAGTAGATACGAAGGTTATGTTTGATAGACAAATAATCTAGCTTGTAGAATGTTTGGTTAGCTTATAAGTTCCCTGCATTCAAATAAGTTCCTTTTTGTAGAACGAGCTTTTTTCAAAATTTCGAGATTATTTGATAAGCTTCTTTGAGTGGCTTTTCCAATAAGCTCGTTGAAATTTGTATTCCAGCTAGCTTATAAACTAATTTTACCAAATATTTTTATCATATAAGCTAGTTTTTCAGCTATAAGTCATAAACTATAAGCTATAATTAAGTTAGATTATCAACTATCAGTTATAATTTATCAGCCAATTTTACCAAACATAGCCGAAAGGAATTCTGGTGCAACTTGAAATTGTAGGAAAAGTAATTGATTGAGGAAATTTTGTATCATCTGATTAAGAAAATTCAATTTGATTTATACCAATTAATTTTTAGGGTTTCATTTCGAATTTTTATTTTGAAAAAAAAAAAATGTTCAAACGTAATTTCAAGATTTAACATAAAATTTCATAAATTCCAAGTATTTATGAATTCATACTCAGTAAGAGAGGATCTAACGCGGATAAAATTGGTTGGACATGCTAGCATTTTTTGAATGTCCGACGAACTTTAAGTTCGTTTTGCAAAAATAAGACGAGGTAGAGATTATATTATAATTATCCAAAAGTTCAGATTAAATTGTCAAAAGTTGAAAGTCAATGTTTATATAGCAATTACCCTTTAAAGTACTAAAGAGTTTATAAGTTAATATTGCATATAAAAATGAAATTAAAGTATATTATTTTCTCAAGTTATTCATACAATGAAATATAGATGTATTTATATTAAAATATACTTAATATAAAATAGTAATTAGTAAGTTTATCATTTAATATTTAAAAATTTAATTCTAAAAGTATAAAAATATAAGTAAAAATTATTTTAAGAATCAAGTATATACAATATTAAAATGAGAAACTAACAAGTCATTTGTCAAGTTGCATTACGAAGCCAAAATATTTATAATATATTTTTTTATAAATTATTATAAACCAATGAGTCATCTATCAAACTGTAATAGTAAATTATAAGTTCAGAAAGAAAAAAATAAAATATTATAATATATTACAAAATATAATGACAAACCAGCAGCTCATTTATCAATCATGTAATTTTTTTACTTGGAAAGAAAAAAAAATTATAATATATATTGTTATAAACTATAATAATAAATCAACAAGCCATCTATGGAACAACAATGCAAATTGTTAGCTTAGATAAAAACTCATAATTTTTTTATAATGTACATTCCTATAAATTAAAATGATATATCTATCGGTGTACTACTGTCGTATTAAATTAAATATATTTATAACATGCTTTATTATTACAAAATATTACAGTAATTTATAACGTAAATAAAAATTAATACACTTTATAACTTTAAAATAATATAACATATATTCTTTTTAAATTAATTGTCGGTTTATGATATTTGCCATAATTTTTCAACTTTACCATTTAGGAATTAAAATAATATATTGTATAAGGTATACGTAAGAGAAGGAGAGAATGGTATTTTTATGAGCATTATTTATTATTAACTTTTGAATATGTTAAATTTCCAGGTTCTTTATTTAATTCTAAATAAAAACTCCACAATGAAAGATATTTTATGACAAGTACAATAAATATATAAATCATATATTAAACTGTTACATTTCATAAATATATTATAAAAGATAAAAAATAATATTAGTATTGAAGCTATTTCATACTAATCAATCTTCCTTCATTGTTTATATTTATACAATTTATCATTATTGTCTCGTGCATAGCACAAGTTAAAGTACTAATTTTAATATATACAACTTCATTGTTAATATGTAGCACCGCGTGTGTGTAGTACTTAGTACATGTTAAAGTACTAATTTTAATATATACAACTTCATTGTTAATATGTAGCACCGCGTGTGCGTAGTGTAGTACTTAGTACATGTTAAAGTACTAATTTTAATATATACAACTTCATTGTTAATATGTAGCACCGCGTGTGTATGTAGCACCGCGTGTGCGTAGTACTTAGTACATGTAGATTAAAAAAACATATACCCAAAACCAAACACCCGACATCCAACCCAAGAAGCAAGATCACAGCACAAAACAAACGCATCAACTAAACACCAACCCAAACCAAAAACCACACATCGAAACCAAGAAGCAAGACCACAGCACAAAACAAACTCAGCAACTAAACACCAACCCAAACCAAACACCCAACATCGAACCCAAGAAGCAAGACCACAGCTCGAGAAGCGGACAACAAATTGAGTTAACATTGTTTACCGGTAAACAATTGAAACCAGGAATTTCATCTTGTTTCAAGTCACATAAAAACTAAATATTAATAAAAGACACAGAAGTGAAAAACAAATAAATAAAGCAAACGATTTTAGTAACAAGTCCATTTTAGTCTGACACAGACAGAATCACATTATAGCAACAGCAACAGTGAGTACTACACAAGTACACTCCATACGCGGCCCCCCGTACAAGGTTTTTTTTTGTCTAACAATCCAAAAGAAAGAATTCGGTGTCTCCATCAAGAATTTTAGATAACAAATCACATCAATTATCATAATTCAGGTAAACATCATTCATCCTAATTCTAGCTCTGCACCGTGTTCATATGCCCGTATCTCTGCATCACTCTCCTAGTTGCCAGTGCCGCAGCCTCGCTTGCACGCAAGGTGCCAGTCGCCATGATTGCCGCAAACTCGCTGCTAATCTCCTCTTGTACTTTGCTTCGAGCATCTCCAAGTGGGTCTCGCGGCTCGGCAGGAGGCTTCTCTTGTGTCTCACTGCAAGTGCCAACATTTTTTTTCTCAGCATTTTGTTTGGCGGGATCTTGCTTCAAGTTTTTGGCCTTTTTGTCGTTTGTGCTCGTTGATTGTGTGTTGCCAACATTGGCAGATTTGGCAACAGTGGGTGCCTGACTTGGGCGAGCGGCTGCAGCTGGATTAAATTGAGGCGCCTGGGGCACAGCACCCGCCCTTAGGGTTGTCTCTAATTGTTGAATCATAGGCACTGCAAAGTGGAATTTATTGTCATACAGGCAATTTTACAATTAGGTGAGCTCGAGTCATTAAACCAATAAATTTTGTTAAATCAACGAGAGAAGTTCTTGGATGCTGGTTGTACACGGGCAATAATTTCTATTTTCATCAATCAGCGCAGAGGGGGAGCCAATCTTGAAAATAATAACACAATGGTTAAGTGACTTACACATGAGAGCACCCATTGGGCTGCTCATAACTTCATTTGGAAGATTCAGAATGTAGTCCGGTATAGTAGCACCGACCAGGAACTGGGCAACCTCATTGCTAAAATTGTTGCAGTTGTGGGTCATCAAACTGTATGTCTCGGCAGTATATCGGGGATTAATTTCTTCTAGGTACATTTCAAATACGTCTTTCGGAACATGAGTCACGCCAAGATCAACAACTCGGATAGGAGTTCCATATGGGGTTTTCCCAACTGGATCACTCTGTATGCCACCTCCAAAATAGTATTCACGGCCATAAACTACAACTCCAGTATGCCTGTTCGAGAAACATTCAAATCAGTACAGGTCACCAAAGACCATCTACAAAACCACACAAGGGAAAAATTTGCAACACTAGAATTAGGCACATTTTAGATTTTGTCATTCCTACAATGTTCCAACTCTTGGGCTATGTATGGTAACAAATAACTAGCTTATAGCTTATTTGGTAAGGTTATAAGATTCTTGTACTTAAATAAGCTTCGTTTAGAGAACAAACTTTTTCAAAAAGTTCAAGCTTATCTCATAAGCTTTTTTGGGTAGCTTTTCAAATAAGTTAGCTAAAATTTTCATTTCAACTAGATTATCAGCTAATTTTACCACACTTTTATCATATAAACTAGCTTATATAAGCTAACTTTTCAGCTACAACTCATAAGCTACAAGCTTGAAAATTACTTATAAGCTATAAGCTAGCTTCTGAGCTATCAGCTAATTGAACCAAATATAACCTTAAGATCAGACAATCGCCGAAAAAGAAGACAACGCAATCCAGATATAAAATTTATTGACATAAGTCAGGCTTCTTCACATCATCTTGCAAGGTGGAAGAAAGATGCAACATGTTTTGAGTTTTTATAAGAACACGTGGCTTAATATGTGCATAAATATAATTATTATGAGGAAAATTGTCATGACATCAAACACATTTCCACAATTACAAAATATTATTCAAATTGAACAAAAATGAGGGACCTTGCAAAGAAATAAACCCTCACCATATGCCTTCAATTGCCTTCCCCAAAAACGTTGTAGACAATTGTCGGGCTAGACCCTGGCTCAAGTCATACACGTTCAAAGAGACGTTGTGACCTTCCTGCAAAAGCAGGAAAGTTTTGTAGATTCATGAGTAAGCTGGTTCCTTGTAATTACAACATCATCCATCACGGTTGCAAAATAATAAACACGTACCTCAGCCATCTTTACCAGTCCGATCAGACGACTTCAATAGCCAATAAAGCAAAACTTTGTGCTGGAAAGATAGCTGACCTATAAAGCACATACAAAATTGTATTTAATAGATGGATAAGATATTAAAAGTACGAACTAGGTCATTATAAGAACCAAAGAATAATCCAAAGAAGGTTAAATCCACCCATTTGAAATATACCAAAATATAAGAGAAAAAGAAAAGGGACATCTAAGTATCACGGGTACAGCATGAGAAATTCTATCCATTAAACTTGCTTGGTATTTAGCCACACACATCAGAAAGTCAATCTCCTACTTGTTACCACCTCTTAGAAGCTGATTTCACTGCATAAGTGCATGCACGAAACTCCATTACAATTTTAATTGCATTACTAGATGCAGCACCTAGGCGAGTTGTTAAGGTGGATGGAGGAGGGAGTAAGAAATGTAGCCGACATTTCCACAGGACCACGAAAGATTGTCATAAAAACAAACTTCTTACCTCAATAACATAGTCACACTACTTTGAGACCAACATTGCCTCAATAACAAATAAAACAAACTTTAAACACTAAAATCAGTCATGAACCCAAATCACTTCTAATCAGCAAAGAATTTTAAAGGAAGCTGCTTCACGGGAAATCTGATATACGAAAATAGTCTGCACAGAGCATTAAGAATCGTACACCAATAAGAAATTATTTATTTAACGGACCAGAATTTAGCATCATCAACAGCCACATCCCAAATCCTCGATCCTAAGGAACATTCAAGAAATCACCAATTGAATCACCAAAGGGTTTAGACATGAACAAATACTTCCCAATACAAAACCCTAACCTGAAATACCCAGAGCCAGAAACAACTCTATCAGATGAACCCCTTCAAAATTCATAATAAGCAAAGAGCCATATCATTCACTTCGGAAAAAACAATGTCCAAACAACAAATTCCCCTCGGAAACAATAATGTCCAACAAAATCACCCAATTTGGCGGACAATTCAACTTAAATCCGACAACCTCAAACCCCTCAAACGTTCGTGGCAACGAGTTGGGGAAACAAAACATAGGACATCTCAGATCAAAGCCCCAGACAATTATTCTAACAGATATCACATTAACCGCAAATCAAGATCCATTAAACCACGCAAAATTAACACCAACAAGGTATGCGAAGAGGACCAACAAGAATCCAGAAAATCCAAGGAAAACAAAATTCAAAAGGCAATGTAAAGGAAATTGTGCATACCGTGTGATGCAGGGGAGAAGATTCACTGCGCAAGAATCACGATTTGCGAGCGTTTATTCTTCTGCTGCGTTAATTTGAGAGGAAAATATCGAATTTGGAGGGGTATTTATACCGTGTGATGCAGGGGAGAAGATTCCCTGCGATGACCTGGAGCTTTCTTCCTACACTTCCAGATTCTTCTATCCAATCATAGCCGAACACGTGGCCTTATTCCCTTGTTTGCTTGTTGATGCGGACAGAACATCTTTTCATAGGCTTCAAAATTGTGTTCCTTTTTTTTTGGAATATTTTTTTTATTAACCGACCATTAGTTAAACTTTTTTTTTTTTTATTCCAAAAGTAAACCATTTAATAAAACTCAAAGAGAAAACCCGTATAATCAACGGAGTACATGAATCTATATCTATATATATATAATTACTAGCTAATGGCATTTAATAAAACCTATTTAATTTTACCTATGTGGCAATCTAAATCATTTCCCTCCAAAAACCGTTACTTTTGATGTATTTAATCTTTCATTTAATTATTAAATAATCAACACTAATCACTACAAAATTACAAAAATCATTTTAAACTATTAATTACTGACAATTGACCATATAAAGTATTGGCCATATAATGTAATTAGATTTTATTATTGTGGTTACATTTAAATTAATTTATTTTTATAAAATAAAAAATGTATTTAAAATTTTTAAATAAATAATAAATAATTCACAGAAAAAAAGATGTACCAAAATATGCATTACATTCAATCAGACAAATGCAATTTTAAATAACAAATATTCTAACTTATTTAATTGTAAATTTGGCCAGCAAAAAGGTGAAAGAAAGATAATTAATCATTATATGCATACAAATAACTCACAATACTTTATTTACATATGTGCAAATGCACAGGGTCGAATACTAGTATATATAATTACAAGCATATATCATTAAATTAAACCTATTAAATTATACTTATGTGACATTTCCCGCCTAAAATTTCAGCATTTATTAAATCTTTATGCAATTGTGGACCGTTACATTTTTTCTTTAACTTTGTGTCTTACCTTAATACATTTGATTTTTGGTAATCATTAGTAATTAATTATCCCAATAATAAATAACTTACTGAATTTTTTTAACAAATAATATTTCTTTGATATTCCACAAAATTAATAATATACTAGTTTTTGGCCCGTGCATTTGCACGAAAAGCTATATGATAGAAGAGAATAAAGTAAAAAAAAACAAATATAAAAATAATAACATAATCATTGAAACAAAATAAGAAATAATATCTAAATATTATTAAATATTTCTTTATATACAACGTTCGTGGTTTTTCTATCGTCACAATCTCCATCAACACAAATTATTATCTCCAAACTCCTCCGACTGATGACTCTAGATCGTGCCACATACAATTGTCCATG
>CACSLK010024540.1:17542610-17573980 GCA_902706635.1 Striga hermonthica | reverse complement strand
TAATAAGTCTAGTTTCCAGTGGCATCTTTGTCTTGGGCATGCGTCTTCGAATAAAGTTCGTTCTTTATATAATAAGGGTCTTTTGGGTTCAGGTCATTTTGAGTCTTTTAATTGTCTTCATTGCAAACTTGGGAAACAACCGACTCTTTCTTTTTCTGATAGTTTGTCAACTGCTGATAAACCTTTTGGTTTGGTACATTCTGATATTTGGGGTCCTTCTCCTGTTGCTTCTCTGAGTGGTTTTCGGTATTTTGTTATTTTTGTTGATGATTTTTTCTCGTTTTACCTGGATCTATTTTCTCAAAAATCGTTCTGAGTTGTCCAGCATATATGTTCAATTTACTAACATGATTCTTACACAATTTTCTTGTCCTATAAAGGTCTTGCGTACTGATAATGCTCTTGAGTACAAAGATTCTACTTTTTTGAAATTTATTTCTGATCAGGGCACCTTAGTTCAGCGTTAGTGTCCATATACTTCCCAACAAAATGGACGAGCTGAACGTAAACACCGTCACATTCTTGATATTGTCCGGGCTCTTCTTCTTTCTGCTCGGTGTCCTGATCGTTTTTGGGGTGAGGCAGCCTTGACTGCTGTTTATGCTATCAAACGGTTGCCCTCATCAGTCATTAGTGATGTCAGTCCTTTTGATAGGTTGTACGGTCAGTCTCTTGATTATACTCAGTTACGTCCTTTTGGTTGTGTTTGCTTTGTCCTTCTTTCGTCCCATGAGCGGACCAAATTAGAACCCTGAGCTCGTCTGTGTTGTTTTTTGGGTTATGGGGTAGAACACAAAGGATTTAGGTGTTGGGATCCGATTTCTAATCGGTTGCGTATTTCGCGTCATGTTACCTTTTGGGAGCATACTACCTTTTCCTCCTTGTCTAAGTTCCACATTCCGTTTGATTCAGCGTCTCCTTTATTCATGTCTATTACTTCAGATCTTTTTCCAGATACAGATATAGGTTCTGACTCACAGCTCATTGACACGCCTGTCATGCCTCCTTCTTCTGAAGTGGCTTCACCTGTGCATCCTGAACCGACAGTTCGTATTGAGCCCTCTTCTGATTCTGTACCTTTGTCAGCTATTGATCAGCGATGGTCGACTCGTGTAAGTCGTCCCCCTTCTCACTTACTTGACTATCATTGTTATTCGGCCATTCTATCTCATCATGAGCCTCGGTCTTTTCGTGAGGCGAATGTTGATCCATTGTGGCAAAAAGCTATGACTGAGGAATTACAGGCCTTAGAAAAGACTCATACTTGGGATTTTGTGGATTTACCTGCTGACAAGACTCCCATCGGATGTAAGTGGGTGTATAAGATCAAGACAAATTCAGATGGATCTATTGAGCGCTACAAAGCTCGTTTGGTTGCTAAGGGTTACTCCCAGGAGTATGGCATAGATTATGAAGAGACCTTTGCACCGGTTGCTCGTCTTACTATTGTCTGGTGTTTACTTGCAGTTGCTGCTGTTCGTCGATGGTCTCTTCTACAGTTAGATGTCAAGAATGCCTTCTTACACGGTGCCTTGTCTGAGGAGGTTTACATGACTCCTCTTCCTGGATCATTGTCATCTAGGAAAGTTTGTCGTCTACGTCGAGCTTTGTATGGCTTGAAACAAGCGCCTCGTGCTTGGTATGCCACGTTCAGTTCTGCATTGTTTCAGTTTGATTTCACTACGAGTGATCACGATTCTGCTTTATTTCTTCGGCGCTCCTCCTCCGGGATCATTATTTTGCTACTCTATGTTGACGATATGATCATCACGGGGGATGATATTACCGGTATTTCCGATTTGCAGGATTGTCTTCGTCAGCATTTTGAGATGAAGAGTTTGGGCCAGCTTCGCTATTTTTTGGGTCTTGAGATCTCTAATTCGTCTGATGGATTCTATTTGTCTCAAGCCAAGTATGCCTCTGATCTTCTTGCTCGGGCCGGTCTCACTGATTGTCAGACAGCTTCCACTCCTCTTGATTATAATGTTCTCTTACTCCACTTGATGACTCTCTTCTTGAGGATCCTACATTATATCGTCAGCTTGTTGGAAGTTTGATATACTTGACTGTCACTCGGTCAGATATAGCTCATGTTGTTCATATTGTGAGTCAGTTTATGGCTGCTCCGAGAACCACGCATCATTCTGCTGTGTTGCACATCCTTCGCTATGTGAAGGGCACTCTATTGCATGGTTTACACTTCTCGGCCCATTCTTCTTTGACGCTTAGCGGTTATTCTGATGCAGATTGGGCTGGAGATCCTACTGATCGTCGTTCTACTACTGGGTACTGCTTCTTTCTTGGTGATTCACTTGTCTCTTGGCGCAGTAAGAAGCAAACATTGGTTTCCAGATCGAGTGTTGAGTCTGAGTATCGTGCTCTTGCTGATTCCACCTCAGAGTTATTATGGCTGCGTCGACTACTTGCTGATCTTGGTGCACCTCAGTCGGTGTCTACTGCTTTACATTGTGATAGTCAGAGTGCTATAAAGATGTCTCATAATGATACCTTTCATGAGCGTACCAAGCATATTGAGATTGACTGTCACTTCATTCGACAGCATGTTGCATATGGGGCTGTGAAGCTTGTTTCCGTCTCCTCTATAGATCAACCAGCGGATGTCTTCACGAAGTCTCTCCTTCCCGGTCGCTTTTGTTTACTTCTTAGCAAACTCAAGTTGATCTCCACTATACCACCTTGAGTTTGAGGGGGGGTGTTAGTCATGTTAAATGTTTTCTTGTACAATAAGTTAGGTTTAGGCCTTTTATGTATCTATATATATGTGTATATGTCTTTGTGAATAATACAGAACATATTTTTCCCACTTTCTTACATTAAGAAGCACCAAGAGGGGAGTCGACCCATACACTACTCGCCCTCCACAGCTTCGCCGTCTCCTTCTGAGATCGCCTCCACATCATGGTCGCTAATATTTGACATAATTCGTGAGAAGACAAAGATATTTTTATCAAAAGTTTCGAAGAGAAAGGTGATGAAATGAACTCATAAATTTCAAAATTTGAAAAAGGAGGTACGAATAAGTCTGCGCCTCAAGCCTCGGATATTTATCTGCAACAATCCAATCATTGTATCATGTCTCATTAAAGTGTGAAACCCAAGAGACATGTCCAAATATTGAAAATACACGCCTCAAAACTCTGACGAGACGCCCGCCTTTCTCGTTTAGTGCCTCAAATGAAAAGACACCTTATTTGTCTGTCTCATGCCGACCTAACTGACTTCATGATCGGAGGAGATTAAAAGTTTAAGGAAGTAGCTTTCTAGGAGTATTAACAATCCCCTCGTTGTACCTAAATTTTCATAGACTCCGAGCCGACCAATCAAGACCAAGCCAGATGGTCATTGTGCCTACAAACTCGAGCAAAAATTACCCACGAAGTAGCTCTGGCAAAATCTGTCAATCTCCACGATCGACAGACAATTCCCTATGCCCATCTCATCCTGAAACTTCGACAAGAAGATTGACAGCTCTCTTGCATATCGATACAAAAACGATAAAGTTGGTAAAGCCACTGCCCAAGTCGTCCCATCCTCAAAAGTCGAGCGGCGTCACCCTACGCCTTCAAATATATAGAAAAAAACAATGACAATACGTAGCCATATATAGCAAAAAACACAAAACACTTTCAACAAATATATCCCCAAGAAACAATTTTTTCTTGTTGATTACCTTAGCGGATCGGAAGAATCGGTGTCTCATTATCTTTCTGAGCTTGTTCTTTTATTTCCGGCAATAAAGTTTTTTTTTTCCAATTTGTCTCAATTCGTCTCGCCGGATATTTTTTTTTTTAATTACGATTGGATAATTTTATTATTTTTATTTTTTTGAAAAAATCACATTTTATCTAATATCACTTTGTTCTTATCAATGCAATAAAAAAATAAAAAATCAACCACTGTCACATATTTACTAACAAAAATTCGTTATTTATACACTCACATCTTTTAGCTATCAATCATTTGTATTTTTTATTTTAATATTATTCACATCTAAAAAATATTTTATTATTTAATAAACTATAATTTTCTTTTATTGTTAACCCACCTTATTCATTTATAAATATATTTTTTAAAATAATATATATCGCGTCAACTTGTACTCACGTTTTATGTTTTATGCATATACAATTTCAATTCAAATTCAATTTATAATCAATTTATGTGTGGACACCATTAATGCAAAATTTGATTTCAAATGCCTATGGGTGTGATTGGATATGAATTCATCAAAAATTCTATAGAGCAATCGGCTAGTTTTCTTATGGAGTCATCAATCACTTAATGTATTGACACATGTCCAAAGTGTATTTATTATAGGACACGTGTCAATATACTATTTGTGAATAACTGTGGATGACTCCATAAGTCGAGCCATTCGATGGCTCCATAGCAAAATTGATGAATTCATACCAAAAAACTAATCAAAACACAAATTTAACTCAACTTTAACCAAACTTCACTATCATCAGTATTATCAGTATAATTAAATAATAGCAACCAATAATTCTTATACACCACATCAACTTTAATTCACTATTAATTCACTCACATATTTTTAACTAAATATCACTTCACACAATCTCTCCCGTACTTTACATCAAATCAACTCTAATTATTTAATTTTAAATATTATTTAAATTTGAATTTAAATTCTCACTAACAACTAACCATACCACATTTATTTTAAAATTAACTATGATTAACGAATAAACCATTAAAAAACCAGTCAAATTCATATCTGATCACAAGTTATAATTCTCTCAAGTCATACTCAACAACTATGGAGCATAGCAACCAATCCAGAGCTTTTGGTGAGCAAAATAATGAGACAAATTCTTTCCAACCAGTCAATCTTTGATTGAAAGTAAAAACCTAATACCTCATGGCTATGGAATTGTTGGTTGGGAGTGGTGCCTCAACACCAGAGGGGATTAAGGATTGTAATAAAAAAATGAAAGAGCTACAAGGATCAAAGACTGGAATTGGATGAGAGGGATCTCCAGTTGTGAAGGCTGAAGGAAGAGAAAATGCAATATGTTTGGCTGATCTGATAGTAGAAGATGGCAACAGTTGGGATGAGGGAGTGTTGAGAGAATATTTCAATGAGGCTGATTGTGAGAAAGTCTTGGGTATAACAACTCTAGGCTCAGCGGCTGAGAACAAGTGGGTGTGGAGCTTTGGTACTAACTGTGGCAACTGCTTATGCTAGACTAATAGCTGAAAAAGTTCATATGATGGATAGGGCTGAGCATAGCCTAACTGCTCAAAGAAACATGAGTGCCAGAGTGAGATGCTGGAAATTGAAGGTCCAAGACAAAGTGAAACATTTCATCTAGCTTGAAATATTTCTCATGTGTGTTGCATGTGCTTTGCAATGTTGCTAGAAGAGGAGTAGATGTTAGATGCAGAGGCTGTGGAGAAGAAGATGAAATTGGGGAGCGTATCATATTCAACTGCAAGAGAGCAAGGAAGGTCTTGGAATTAGCACTGTCCATTGGGAGAAACAACCTGCAAGACCTGGGGAATTCAAACTACTTTACATTTTGAAGAAAAAAAAAAGGTCGGCAAGCAAAACAAATATTAGCAAATTATTACACTTTAATATTTGCATTATTGCGATTTTCTACATATCAAGCATGCATTATTTGCATTGAACTCTAGAAGTGATTAGTCCACAATCACAAATTCATAGATGAGTCATTCCGTCATATTATCTTAATAAAAATATATATTTATATTAAAAAATATTTTTTATTTATCTTATTTTTAAGAATATGTAATTTTAATTTGACAGTATGTGTTTCGTTCAGTTCAATCGTATCAATGAATGCGCTGCAGTCACCAAATTTATACGAATACACATATTTATACATATGTGTACTAATCAAACGATAAAAAAATCTCGGTGGTGGGATGAATTTTTTCTTTTCAAAATTTCCTTTTCAATTTATTTACTTTTTTATTTGACTCAATCCGATTGTCAGTTTCCGTAATCACGCAAATATATTTAAGAAGAAAAAAAAAAGAGAGAGAGAGAATCTTATTCATTACAAAAAGTCAGCACAACATGTTTAACGTGCCCATCATCACCAAAATTAGAAAAAGACCTTTTTATAGTACTCTTCTGCTCTCAATTCCTGGAATTTCTGTTTCATTTTTGTCTATCCTCAAAAATCCATAGCACACACACAATGTACAATGTACATATGTAATGTGTCTTCACATGGGTTTTATTTGTGTATTAGTATGTGATGGACTTAGCTGAGTAGTTGCCATTAGTACTTTGTTGTTGTTGGTGTTGTGTGTCTAGGCCATATGATGTATATGGTGTTCTCTTTCCACTCCAGTTGTATTAGGGAACTTCCTATTTTTTATGTTGAATGAGATCTTCCATCATTTGAGAAAAAATAAATAAATCCTCCCTATATATAATTACAGAATGCGCTGAGCCTACGTGGCTGTTTCTGGTGCTTCGGAATCCTATTTGGCGAAGAATCATGCTTCGTAATTAGGTTTGGACAAGTAATATCCTCCCTATATATAATTACAGAATGCGCTGAGCCTACGTGGCTGTTTCTGGTGCTTCGGAATCCTATTTGGCGAAGAATCATGCTTCGTAATTAGGTTTGGACAAGTAATATTAATATATTAATAATTAATAATCTAGGTTCGGGTATTCCATAAATATTATTTAGCTAACTTAGGTATTTTAATATCACTTTTACTAATATAACCCTTTAATTATTTGTAATTTTACATAGTGAGACACTAAGTGACTAATATATCCCTAAATTTTGATTTGCTTCCTTCAATAAGCTATTGAATTATAAATGTATTTTAAAAGTAGATAACTTTTGTATTTCTTATCGGTTTTACATATATAATATATCAAATTAATCATCTTTTGATGATCTTCGATTTGACATCCATATTGTATATATAAAATAAATAAATTATGTTTACCTTTATAATAATAAAAAATAATAATATTTATTAAAATTCGTTAGAAAAATAAAATTATCTCTCAATTGATATATTTATATTTAGTGTAGTTATATAGTGTAAGTTAAAAAATTAGTATAATATAACACAAGTAAGTCGCACAAATAAAAAATATCATAATATATATATATATATATATTCTTATAAAAAGTACTTAAATTTTCAAACTACTTTTTCTCATTAATTTTAAATTTAAAAAAAAAATTAGCAAACACCCGTGTAATACACGGGTGTTATACTAGTAAATAAATACTACAAGATTTCACACATTTCATTTTGATACATTAATGCATCAAGATGACCATATATTAATTTGCCTTATTAGTCGGTGATAATACATGAATTACCTCGTTGAGACTTCGGTAAATTATAGTTCACATATTAAATTTTATTTCCACGTTTAAATTTCATGATTAAAGTTGGATCTTTACTTTTAATATAAAATTGAATTTTTACAGTTTTCAAACTACATTTTACGAAATCACGTCTGTTTAACATATTCATATATTAACAAAAAAAATATATATATATATATTTTTTGAAAAAAAAAATATATTTTAACCATACAACTTGAATTCGAAGCTCAAGCTCGCTTTCGAACACCTTTTTTTGGTACAGGGACCTCCAGTTTCCGGATCCACAGGGGAATCGACAAATTCGGAATCGAGCCGGGTAGAACCACAAGGGCGGCAAAGCTCTCCCTCAAGAGTTTTAACAGTGTTACATTTTCAGGGCTCGAACTCGAGACCACTGGTTAAGCTGGAAGAGACTCAAGCCATCTTATCCAAAAGCTCTTAGGTACTTTCGAACACCTTTAAATCTTAAACATCGAGCACGTTTGACTTCTGACTCCGCCATGTCAGCTCATTCCCAGGTAAGCTAAAGGCCGTTCGACATTTTAAACCCCGATCTGCCGATCATTATCCCAACTGAAGCCCAAACCCGAGCCTCCGGCTCCGTGCCCTCTTCCCCCATAAGATACCACACCGAGCCTCATTTCGAGCCTAGCTACTATATATACTTTGCGCTTGGTACTTCACACAGAGCCTCAGGCTCGGATCCATACGTGACCTCTTCTTCACCATCTGTTTCGGGCTTTCCCTTGCCGATCTCTCTCCATCTCTCTCAGCTTCACTCTTTCAGTTAAGCTTCGTTTAAGCTTCTTCAATGGAATTGCCGAATTGTTATTGTCTTTATGCTGTATTTCATCTGTTTCATTGTGAATTTTACGAATTTTTGAATAACTTGATGCAAAAAAGCTGAAAAAATTGTCGACAATGAGTGTACCTTCGCGTGCATGTTTTTAACTCTTTTTGTGATCTCTGTGACGAATTTTGATAAGAGCTCCGCGGTCTGTGTTCGAAATTGCTGATCTAAGGGAAAAATTCGGTTGTACTGTGAAGAATTTAAGCAATCGTTGATGAATTGACAGACTCGAAGACGAACTCGGGATTTTTTTTTTATTTGCTTTTTTTTTTTATTTTTTTTTTNTTTTTTTTTTTTTGCTCGTGAACTTTGGTTGGATGTGTGTGGATCGTTTATGTGTAGGTTGATCTATCCAATTTGGTGTATTAACCTTATGATTTAGATATTCATGCCACTGTTTGTTTGCTTGCTGTTTTAGTCGAGTAATTTTCCGAGAAATTCATATGTTTTGATGGATTGATTTCAGAGGAGGGAAGAGACTGAACGGAGTAGATTCTTTTTGGAGCGACAATCATGGCGCAGAGTAATTGGGAAGCAGATAAGATGTATAGATTCTTGACTGTTTATTTCATGGTGTTTTTGGTTGTTGTTTTGTTGGCGAATTTAGGTGTGCTATAATTAAGTCAACGTGTTCTGCAACATAGAAAGCTTTATTAGATTGTTGCACAACAAAGCATCTACTGCGTAGTCTTGTCTCGACTGGCGTAAACATCTTGTTTTCTGCGGTTTTGCTATGAAGCCAATAGTTGGCTTCATAGTGGAGCTAACCTTCTATATACAACAAGTAAACCTACCATATTCTCTGATTACTTAAATAACATTAATATAATTTTATTGATATGGTAGGTTTATTTGTTGTATATAGAAGGTTGGCCTCACTATGAAGCCAATTGTTGGCTTCATAGCAAAACCGTGTTTTCTGTTACTGTAGAAGATTGGTTTGTTTGTTGTTGTTATTATTACAACTATTTCATGTGCAGACATAGTTTTCAGTTTCTATTATTATTCGTATTGATTGCTGCTTATGTAGATTTATGCTTCTGATCCTTTTCCAGGCTTGACGTCTACATTCATGATTATTTGTTGAAAAGAAAATTGCATAATTCTGCGAAGGCCTTCATGGCGGAGGGAAAAGTGGCTAGTGATCCTGTGGGTAAGAGTTTTGTTTTATAGCATGATTGAGTTGAATGGAGTGCTGGTGTGTTGTTCAGTGAAAATAGATTTGTTTATTCCAGTTAAAAAAAAAATAAAAAAATTGATATCCTGGATCATAGCCCATTCACTTACAAAATTGAATTATGTTTGTAGCTATTGATGCGCCTGGAGGATTTCTGTTTGAATGGTGGTCCGTGTTCTGGGACATTTTCATTGCACGGACAAACGAGAAGCATTCTGAGGCTGCTGCAGCCTACATAGAGGTTCTCAAGATCTGTAGTTAGATTGATATATAGCTACTATTTATAATGAGCGCACATGTTGACAAATTTTTCCGTGTTTTCGACTTGAACTCAGACGCAACAATTTAAAGCAAGGGAGCAGCAGCAGCTACAATTCCAACAGTTGCAACTCATGCATCAACGCAATGGCCAGTTGCAGAGGAGGGATCCGAACCATCCTCCATTGGGTCCGATCAACTCAATGAATTCTGAAGGAATGGGCGGGCAGCAATCTGCAAGTGTTTTACCTATGAAAATGTACGAAGGACATGTGAAGCACCCGAATCCCATTGACTCAGAAACATCTGCAGGCCTGATGGATGCTAATAGGATGGCACTGCTCAAGTCAGCTTCCAGTCAACAAGGGTAAGATTGGTATGGTCTTACTGTATTCATTGTTTAAGATGTTAAATTGCAATAATTATGGTTCAGTGAATCATCTGTTTATTTTATTTCCTCTCTACCTGTGGTTTATTCAGACAGATGCTTCAAGGAAGTTCTGGTGGTATGTCTGTAGCATTGCAGCAAATGCCAGGACGGCCCCAGCTAGCCACTGTACTTACTGAAATCAGTTTCTCTTGCTCATTTGTTTAACTGCTTTAACTTTCTCATTGAGCTCAACTTTTTTCTTTTGAAACAAAATAAAAAAATAAAAATTCCAGGACATCAAACAAGAAGTTAACTTGGGTGGACCTCAGAAATCTTTGCCGATGGACCCATCATCTATATATGGGCAGGTTCTTCAGTCAAAATCTGGTCTTGGGGGTGCAGGTATAACACCAATATCTCCAAAACCCTTTCTATTTTTGTTGAATACCTCCCTATATTTGTGCTTCTTGCATGTTTGTATCCATGTACATCCTTGTAGTACTAAATCTAGTTTTGTTATGTTATATATTTAAGTTCTATTACTGTTGCTGCAACAATTCTGAATATAAGCGCAAAGACCTTTGAGTTACATGATTCATTTGTCTTACTCAGTTCCTTTTAAGAGCCTAAGTTGGAAATGGCTAAAAGGTGTAAGAGATGATAACTCCTAAATTTTGATTATGTTCAGCACTTGACTTCTCTTGGTCACCTTTCATAATTGATAATAGAGAGCAGAGTTACTAATTGACGGGCAGAATATCGTGTCTCCTAGTGAATGTGGGATCTTTTGATAAAGGGGCTTTGTCTCATTGTCGGTCATGAACTTCATTATTTAGTTTGCAGAAGCACCCAGCATTAGAGCTTTAGTACCAAACTTGAATGAAAATTGATTTTCTCTCTAAATATGGGGATGGTAATATTTTGGTTATTATAGTGTATGTGACTTCATGGTATCATATTTTTTGTCATTCAGGGTTTAGTCAAGGAGTAACTAGTCTACCGTTGAATGGCTGGCCGTTAACAGTGAGTTTCTTATAGCTGTCACATTCTTTTAAGGAAGTATCTGGTGTGTATGGGGCTATATAATTGAAAAATGGTAAACCATATCCATATTATTCAGGGAATTGACCAATTGAGGCCGAGTTTGGGTTTACAAGTACAGAAGCCCAATCTGCAGACTCAAAACCAGTTCTTATTGGCATCGCAGCAGCAGAACTATGGGTTTGGAGGATTACCAAGGAGTAATTTTAATGCCCAAGATGGTCAGCCACCCAGAAATGATGGATCCATTTGCTCTCCTGCGCAATCAAATTCATCAAAGGTTAATAATGTCAATGAAATCTTAAAACAAATAATGTGTGTGTATTTAAATTCCGTGAATGAATTTGAAACAAATAATGTTTGTGTATTTAAAATTCATGTTTGGAAGTCAACACGACTCATTGATCACTGTAGTCATTCATGAAGCATGCTATATGAATTGCACTTCTCGTTCTATCGTGGCAATTGAAGATTTTTTTGTGTCCTGTATTTAATAACTTGTCATTTGATAGGAATATAAATATATAAATTGTAACTTTACATGCCATTATCATTTTAGGTGACACAATAAGTTTTTAATTATCAGTACTTGTACTGATGAAAGGTTAAATGTAATTGCTTCAGCTTCATGATAAAATTCTTTGGATACATTTGCAAAATGTATCTTGGAAATAAAAGCATCTCATTGAGATGAACTTTCATGTTTGCTTCCTTTGGACCTATGTTTTTGTAACTTTGAGCAGATGAAGATGCCCCAAATGCCGCAGGCTCCTCCTCAACAACAGGATCAGTTACAGCAGCAGCAGCAGCAGCAACAACATTTGCAGCAGGTGAGAGTCGCTTGTGCAGTTATATCCATTGGTTGGTTCAGCCAAATCGGAACATTTTTTCTGTTGATTTCACTATTGCTCAAGTCTAAAAGCATCCATCAGTAATATACTGTTTTCACCTTAAAGAATTAACACAGTCCTTTGACCTGGAACAGAACAACAGGAAAAGAAAACAACATTCGTCATCAGGCCCTGCTAACAGTACAGGTACGGGAAATACGGTAGGACCTTCCCCTGGCTCACCCCAATCAACACATACACCTGGTGATGGGATGGCCACTGCTAGCAGCATGCAGCATGCTAACAGCATCTCCAAGAGTGTGATGATGTATGATGCAGAAGGAGCTGGTGGAATTGCATCATCTACAAATCAGCTTGTAAGATTGTGTTCTTAAAGGGTTAATTTTATGTATTTTCATTGTCTAGAAGTATAATCTTCTAAACACATCTTTCAGAACATCTTAATTTGCAAATTATAAACTGCAAAGACTTTTACTTTTCGAAACATTTATATTTGCAAAATTACCTTTTGACAAAAAAAAAAAAAATGTTTCTCATAAAACTTATGTGCATTAGTCTGTACTAGAGATTGTGAATTCTGAGTGTAATTGCCTTGAAACCCTGTAGTTATGCCCTTCATACAGGATGGTTCTTTTGAAGACAATGTTGATTCTTTTTTGTTGCCTGATGGGGGAGATGGAAATCCATATGGCTCTTTCAAACAAACTCTTAATGAGCAAAAAACTGAGCCTTCAAAAGGTAGTCTTTTTATAATGTTTATACATGCTTATGTCTTCTTCAATTAGAACAGGCCTTATAGCAAAAAGTCTGAATTTGGAATGTTATGTCTGACTTACAGGTTTCTCATTTGGAGAAGTTGGTTGTATTCGGACGAGACATAAGGTGACTTGTTGCCACTTTTCTTCCAATGGGAAGCTGTTAGCTAGTGCTGGGCATGATAAAAAGGTACTCAGTCAGGTCTAGTGGTTTTACAACATAATGGATACACTAACACCATGCTTCTGCTGAATTAACTTTTAATAATCAATTTAATAAAAAAACCTCCTATTATGCCATCAGCCTATCACTACATTTTCCTACGTTTCTTACTTATAATACAATGTTATTGTTGTTTTCTATCTTGATTAGGCTGTTCTGTGGAACATGAACAATATGCAAACCGAAACCACACCTGAAGAACATCAGTACCTGATTACGGATGTGCGCTTCCGGCCGAACTCAACTCAACTTGCTACGGCCTCATTTGATAAGTCTGTCAGATTATGGGATGCAGCTAATGTAATGATTCCACATCCATTTTTCTTTCACAAAAGTTTTCCACTTTGACTGTTTAGGAAAAGCTCTCAAAGGTGTTTCTAGTGGTGCTCTGAAAAGAACTAGCTCCTGAGTCTAGAATCTTTCCCGACTGATACAGTTTTTACTTTTGAGACAATCTTTCAGTTTGAAACTATTTTGTTCCATGCTTTTGAAAATATATTATGATGGGTTTGGCAGTTATCATCACATTGAATGTGTACATTATAAACTTTACTCGTTTGGTTATCTGAAATGTTTATCTCGGTCCATTGCCAATATGGCGTCATCTTCTATGTGCACAATATTAGTCCCTATTTTCCTTTGACTTGTTTTTTGCAGTCTGCTGTAAATCCATATTAAAGTAAAAGGTGCTTACTCAATTAATACTTTGAAATGCAGCCAAGCTATTGTCTGCATGCTTACAAAGGGCATTCTTCCCACGTGATGTCTCTCGATTTCCATCCTAAGAAGACTGATCTCTTCTGTTTCTGTGATAGTAGCAATGAAATTCACTATTGGAGCATTAGCCCATTTTCGTGCACCCGGGTTTCCAAGGTTGGATATCTTACATAGATCTTTGATCTCTATCATTTCATAAATCTTCCTCCCTAGTGCTCTCTGTTTTTCTGAACTCAAAACATCTCAATTGCATGGCGTAGCAAGGAGGAAGTGCACAGGTGAGATTTCAACCTACAAATGGACACCTACTAGCAGCAGCATCGGACAAGGTGGTCTCTATATTCGATGTTGAGAACGACAGACAGACCCATTCCTTTCAGGTGTGTAATTTAGCCACTTATCCGCTTTGCTTCTTATAATTGATTCCTTGCTCGTTCATTTGATTTTGGTAACTTCTGTTATATTGAGTTTTCATGGTTTGTTAGGGACACTCTGGCGTGGTGAACTACCTGTGCTGGGATCTTAGCGGTGAACTCTTGGCCTCTGTAAGTGAGGACAGTATCAGAGTTTGGTCATTGGCCTCCGGAGAGTACATCCATGAGCTCAACGCCAATGGCAACCAATTCCATTCCTGTGTTTTTCATCCAAGTTATTCTGCTCTTTTGGTGATTGGAGGCTCGCGGGTAAAATACTTTTCCTTATCTCTCACCCGTATATTTTTCTAAGCATAACGATCTCTTGTATTCAGTTTCTTATGGAAATAGTATAAAAAGAACTAAAGAATAATAAACAAGGAAAGAAGACCACCACAAATGGCTAATCACTAAAGAATCCTGTTATCTTTCAATTGTTAATATAAATACCCTTGACGTGTTACGTAATAGGATGTAAAAGAGCTGAACCGACCCAAACTTTGGAGAGTTCGGTTTTGGTTCGTTCTTAATGAGCTGAACCTAATCTCAATTTTAGAACATATGATGGATTACTATCTCTTTTTGAACCTAATAATCAAGCCTAACGAGCCATTGGTGATATTAACTATAGATTTATTTTTTAGTTTATCGCCAAAATGGTACAGACTATTTTATAAGAGTCTCAATTAAGGTTGAAATATTAATTCAAGTTATGTGAGATTTATTGAGCCGATGCACTGAGGAACTGAATACCTTTAAGCTCGACTTGATTCATTTATCTTAACGAGCCTTATTACACAAGCCCAAATGAGCTTTTATTGCGTCGAGTTCCAAATAGTTCGTGAGAGGCTTGGTTCACTTACAACCCTAACTAGCATATATACCATTGCGTTTTTTGTTCATTTTACAGCTCTCGAGTTGGTATAGAAACAGGAATTTGAGCCGAAGATACTATAATTTTGCTAGACTCTCTCTCTCTCTCTCATAAAATAGTATTAATCAAATTTAAACTTATCAATCTCTCTCTCTCTCTCTCTCTATACCTCTCTCTCCCCCCTTTCTCTCTCTAAACTCTTTTTTTCAATACCTTAACAATATGCAGTCTCTAGAGCTTTGGAACATGGTCGAGAACAAAAGCATGACGGTCCCCGGTCCTGCGCATGATAACATAGTTGCCGCCTTGGCAGTGTCACCTCTGACTGGGATGGTCGCCTCTGCCAGCCACGACAGCTCGGTCAAGCTCTGGAAATAAATCTCACAACTTTGCCGGATCTGAATTGTCAATTCTACGTGTTGGAAAAAAAAAAAAAAAAAGAAGGAAAAGAGAAGTTCACCGAAATGCTTCTGTGTCTTTGTAAGAAACGCGAATTTTAGTGCAGGTACAAATGTGTATTTGGGATTCCGGGCCAGGTTGACCGAGCCGAAATGCATACGGTATTGTATAATAACATTATTTATTTCTTATCCTTAGGCAGGCATATAACCCCCTTTGTGAGAGGATGAGTTTGTACGTAGCAGTTAAACACCTGGTGATAATTGTGAGAGCCGAAAGAGAAGCTCGGCGTGTATTATCTTTAAAATCCTTGAGGACTGAAGACTAATCTGCTTTGTTAGTACATTAGCTACCTTTCTTTGTTTTACCGTCAAGTGAGAATATTTTGTAGAGTTTTCCTTCACGTTTCGCTTGTATACTTTATATTCGATTTTGAGAAGTAAAAATGTGAACCGAATTATCAATTTCCTCATGTTCTGCTTTTTCCTTTTTTCTTTTTTTTTTTAATTTGGAAAATATCTAGTCCTATGAGACTTTGGATTGTTTAATGTTGTAGCTATTATAGTCCCAAGATTTCAATTTTTTGTCTTTTGATCTTGTAATTTAGTATTTTGCTGCAATTTCAGTCTTTACTAAAATTGAAACATAATTTAAAATTACAGGACTTAAATTGTTAATCAAAATTACATCCAAAAGTTTTTTCACTAGTAATTTAAGTCTTGTAGTCTTATATTTTGTTGTATTTTCAGAACATAAAACTAAAAACGCTACTAGATCAAACCGTACTAAAATTGTAATTTTGTCTAAAAAAAAATTGTCTTATTACAAACAAAATAATAGTAAATTTAAATAATGTGGCATGCAGCCAGAATAATACGAATCTAAATATATATCTTGACTAGGTATAAACGACAATACAACTGTGTCTTATGTCTAAGTATATATAATGTTTTCCAACTAAAGGTATAAATTGACTAGGTAACAACCATAATACAACTTGTCTTATTTCTAAGTGTATACAAGGTTTTCTAGAAAAACCTGGTTCTAATACTTTCTTATAATATATAAAAAAAAAATTACAACATTGACTTTATCATAAGCCTTGATTTCTTCACTAATGCCCCCTTTTTTTATTAAAACAAAAATTAATGCACAACCATTGTTTCGTGACCCAGATCGGACCGGCGGGTCGATTCGGAGTCGAAATCGGTCCGAGTGGGTTATTTGGACCGGGTAACAATGGACCCGGTTAAAATCGGTCAAAACCCGACTTGACCCGGTCGACCCGAGTCATTGACCAGTCTCTATAAATTTTTATTTTATTTTTTTTAATACTTTTTTTTATATAAAACCTATGTTTATATAATGACATAGTAAATATTTATTGTGAGATTCAATATTACTAACACTTAAATATACAAATCTGGTATACAAAACATTTATTTTTGTTACTTTTATGTATATTTATATGTCAAAAATACTATATATATAATTTTAAAAATTTTAAAATTAACTATCCGATTCAGCAATTGACCCAGTGACCCCGATTACCTGAAGACCTGCCCGAATCGATTTCTGGGTCGAGTTTAAAAACTATGTGCACAACAAATTAATAGTTATAAAATAACTATTAAATAAAAGAAAATACTAAATTAAAAGTAACAACAAATTAACGTGGTTCTTATACTTGAACAGTTGAGCCCAATAAATACACACCGTATCTGAGCTCAATTTTGGCCCAAGAATTCCTCAACTGGTGGCCCATCTGATCTCTTTTTTCTCTTCCTTAGTTATATTCTCCATGTGCATCCAGAAAGGGGAAAAATGGAAGTTTCAGACAAAATCAAAATGATGATGGAGAAATATTCCAGTGAAGATAGTGATGATCAATCCGAGAATTTTCTTGAAGCTTTCGTTTGCTGTATTTGCCGGTAATTTTTATTTTGCGTCTCATGATTAGCGATTATGCACATAATTTGTACCTTTGTTCATGCTATGAGAAATTAAAGGCCGATTATGGCGTGTTGAATCCAAGGTCAATTGGCATGTCAACAGTATTGTTGTTCATCAGTTGTTTATGCCTGAAAGAAAAATGTATGCACGAGCTCTTTTCATGGTTATTGTGCCTTTTTCATGGCTTACAGGCTTAGTGATTCACCTGTCTGCGTGAATTAGAACAGAATATATCTGCACAAGAGCGATGCCTGTGACTATGGTCTTCTCTTCTTGTTGTTTATGCTAGTTGATCACGTCGTTTAACAGAGTTATGGATTTTGAAGTAGATATCGTTCTTTGATTGTGGTTATTTTGTTGTAGAAGAAACTTTCCTTGATTGTTACATGTACTTGTGTTATCTTTATGGTTGCTTTAGCTTGGTGGTTGGTGCTTTTGCTTCTTGGTGATTCACTGATTATAGACGTTCACACGCCTTTCGAGTTGGTTTTGCAAGTGTTGAAGTTGTTTTGTTTCATTTCATTTTCTTTTTATTTCAGTATTTAGTATTCACTCAACCCGACTTTTGTTATTCATTGGCAAGTAAGATTTTATGTGATGTTTCTTTTCTTTTTTTTGGGGCAGTGATCTCCTTTACAAGCCGGTTGTTCTGGGTAAGATTTCAATTCATATTGGTTACAACATTCATTACATGACCTCTATGAGTAATTTGCTCTGCTCTAAATGGTGCAGCTTGTGGACACATCTCGTGTTTCTGGTGTGTTCATAAATCCATGAATGGCCTGTACGAGTCCCGTTGTCCAATATGCAGAAACCACTATTATCATTTTCCTTATGTATGTCAGATTCTTCACCTGCTGCTGCTGAAAATGTATCCGGTTGCCTATAAGAGAAGGGAGAACCAAACTTTAGGTCAGGTTATCTGTACTATATTTTTTTTATGGTAACTGGTTAGCATTTATTTCGCGTCCAAAGGTCTGTCTTTTAACATTACATCTATATATGCACATTCCAGATGAGGAGAAGGACATGGGTTATTCCTCGCCTCAAATCAATGGTCCTGCTCACGAGTTACAACATGAGGAGGTGGCCATAAAGCCTTGTGGTGCAACAGTAGCTGTCCAATCGGGTTCATTTAATGCAGATACTGGCTTGAAAAATTTGTCGGACTTAAGAAATGATATTGCAGCAGTTAGCGATGCCACTGCTGAAAAAAGAAACTCAAACCTTATACATGGCAATGGAATTTGCAATAAGGTTTCAGTTGATGATGTTTTATGCGGTTCTTGTAAGCACATGCTTGCCCGGCCAATAGTTCTTAACTGTGGTCATGGTATGATACATCGGTTGCCAAAACTTTCTTGTGAATTTAATTTGAACTTTTTAGAGGATTAGTATACCCGTATTTTTCAACTAAGAATATATATGCATTGCTCCCCAACCTATATATTCAGCCTTTTGTGCCTGCTGCATTGTTCTGCAAACGAATGAGTTGCTTGAGTGTGGAGTTTGTCAGAGTCTGCATCCAGGGGACACTCCAAAAGTATGCTTGGAGTTTGATCATTTTCTGGAGGAGCAATTTCCAAAAGAATACGCGCTGAGAAGAGAGACTTTACAGTTGAAACAAGAGCGGTTACCGAGTGATACTCCTAGTAAATGTAAGTTCTTTCGTGTGTGTGTTTGTTTGTTTGTTGTAATATGCAGCGATTGTTGTATCATTGCTAATCTTTTGACAAAGTTGTTTGCACGGCGTATACTATGCCTTTGTCTTTTTAACTTAAATTCAAAGAAGCAGAAAGATTTTTTTTTTCTTTTTTGTTTTCCTGATTGGACTTATTGTCAGAATATGAATCTCGGGTTATATTTGGTGAGTGCTGTTTGAGATGTTCTCACTAATAGTAACGGGCCTAATGGCTTATTCTGATACTTGCCTGTCGTATCTAATTCTAACACTTTGGTTATCAGGCTCATCAAAAGCTGCTAAGGAAAGTTCCCACTTTTCGTTCTCTTCTGGAGAGGATCCTTTACCATTGCGGAATGCTAGCTCAAATGTCCATATTGGAGTTGGCTGTGATTCTTGTGGGGTAAGCGTAACTTGGTACTATTGAGTTCCCAACGTTTTAATGGTTAAACCTTTTTGAATAATGTGAACTTTGCCGACTTTGAATCTCAGTGGTGTTTTTCTTTTGCTTTCAAGTTTCAATATCCTTTGAACTTTTGAACCATGGTAAATTCCCTCGTGTAAAGCAAATGTTTGCACATCTGCAGATGTACCCTATAATCGGCGATAGATACAGATGCAAAGACTGCGTTGAGCAGATAGGGTATGACCTCTGCAGGGATTGCTACACCACCTCCTCCAAGCTTCCTGGCCGTTTTAATCAGCAGCACACATCTGACCACCAGTTTGAGATAATGAAATCAAACCCTATGCACAATATCATGCTAAGGCTGCTGAATGGACAGCTGCACGAAGTCTCGGCCATCTCGGATGCCCTGAATAACAACAGCTCAGCAAATGAAGTTTCCCCATCTGATGGCACCAGTGAGGATCGAGAACATGTGGCCGATGAACATCTGTCCCCGTCCCAGTCGGGGCCAAACCATGGGGAAAACGAGTGGTCGGCATGAGAAAAGATTTTGACGTCTATTGTGTATGCCTGGCACGGGCAATATGCAGTTTGCTGCTAGGGTTATGTTGTTGGCCGGTTTTCGGGTAATGTTACATTTTTTTCCTTTGTTATCTTTTTGACTCTCTAAATTGGATGATTAATGGAAATGCCCCTGGGGTTCTGCTAATAACGAAAAATGCCCATTTTAAAATTATTAAACCGACCGTGGTTTTTGTTTCTGTGGTGCAAATTCGAGTGGTTTTTGTAATTAATATCTGTACTGAACCTTTCCTTTTATTCTGTGTTTGAAATTTCTAACTGAAACTTCATTTGGGCCTTTCTCGTTAATTTTTTTCGGCTCTCTTCCAGGTCCTAGACGACTGCAAATTTGTGTATGACGAATGGACTGAGCTTTCTGGGATGGATAAGGTATGTAAAGAAGACTACAGTTTGTGTATCTTACATTCTTATACAAGTGTTGTTTGATTCTTTTTAACATTACCTATGACTGAATGTGTATCATTATGATTAACTAAACAGCATCTTTTTATACTTTTAGTCACTGCACCTTGTGGATCTAATAAGGATTAATCATCTCAATTGACATAGAAGTTTGCGTGTATTTTCTTTTTATTATTATTTTTAAATACTGGTGATAGATATCTTATCAGACAAAGTTGAGGATATGTAGTTTTATCGGTTTTGCTATGGAACCATCGAATGACTCGGTTTATGGACATGTCATATCCATTTACAAATGAACATTAGACATTTGTCAGTACATAAAGTTGTGGTATACATAATTGAAATAACGTAGTTTCATTTCGTGTTTTCGTGAAAACAGAATAGCTTGGAAATATTTTTAGAGGTGAACATGGATCTTACAGGGATTATACAAAAATTGTTGCCATTTGCTTAGGGTTAAATAGTATGCAAGATGACCTAATTTTTATATGCTTGTTTAATCACGTTTCTATATTTTATGATAAACACAATTTGTGTGAGGCACTTCTAGATGGCTTGATCGACTCTTCGTGGGGAAAAAAAAAAAATGCACATTTTTACTATTAAATTATTACGTTAGATTTCTTCTAAAATAGGATATTTTTAAATCAAAAATATATTTATGAGAAAATCGTGTTGGTCAATTCAGTAAATCGGTCTTAAAGAAAATCAACTAGTACTTTTTTTTTGTTTATATTAATTATTATGATGTGATATTTGACTAATTAGTTTATAATTAAAAAAATAGTATGTAGTTTATAATTTAGAAACAAAATATATAAAATCATATAATCTTTCATGAGTTAATTTGAACAAAAATAAGGATGCAAACAAGTCAAGTTGAACTAGAAAACCTTATACTCAAGTTTGTGCTCAAATCTTTATCGTGTCCAGCAACAAAAATAAGTCAATAAAAGAGTTCAAATTCAATTCGTTTATTAATATTAACAAGTCAAACTTATATTTTTTTTTTTAAAAAAAAATCGAGCTGTTGAAATATATATAAAATTCGTATTTTTAAGTATAAGGAGAGGTCACCATATGATTCATTTTGTTTAACTTGCGCTATGCACAAATAACATAAAAATAAGGAAAATGCTACAGTCTCATTACAATACTATTATGTCGGGTGTTTTAACCGTTGAATCATCTATTTTATCTAACTACATGTGGATCCAACGATTAAAATACTACCGTAAACATTTCCCTAAAAATAAATAAATGATGGAATAAAACTTCAAACATTGTGCATGTGGGGGAACAGTGCTGCAGCACTGAAGTCCAAATTAAAATGAGTAAATGGGGCTTTTTTTTTTTATTTTCAAAATTTCAATCAAATGACTTTGAAATGCGAGAAATTTCACAATTGGCCCACACCATCTGCACTTTGGGAATGGCACAAAGCTCCATTTTCACCCCTACACATCATTGCCACGTAATTTCATCTCTGGCTTACAAAAAAAAAAAAAAAAATTATATATAATAATCCATGTATCTATATGTCATGAAATTAAGCCAATTCGAAATAGCTAAATAATACGGTTTTGTTAGTGTTTGAATCACTGATTGTTAAAATAATTTCTTCTAATTATGTCCCGCCTTTGGTTGGTATAGACTCATAGGTGAGCATCGGTGCGGTTCGGTCAAAAACCGTCGAACCGCAGTGCACAAAAAAAAAATTGAAAACTGAAAGTTTAAATTCTTTTCACCGAACCGCACCGCTGTAGAAGGAAAAACCAAACCGCATCGAACAGAAATTTTTCGGTTTGGTGCAATTCGATTAACCGAAATTAAAAAAGATAACCACCAATTAATGTTATGTAAGTAACATTATAAAAATTAAGGTGATATTTTATTAAAAAAATAAAAAAAGTGACATTTTATTACGTTCGGTGTGGTTCGGTTAAAACCGCACCCTTCGGACAGAAAACCAAACCGCAGCAAAATACTTGCGTTTTTTCAAAACCCAAACTGCACTGACCGAATAGCTCGGTTCGGTGCGATTTTTCGATTTCGACTCGGTTTTACTCACATAGTACCCTGTGTATAGTGTCATGGAGGATGATAGACCGGACAAATGTGGTTGTATAATTTGAAGTATTTGTACTATTGCACCACGTGTTGTATTGAGTATTAAACTCAATTTAGATACAAAAAAGTCAAGAGTCCAATTTTATTAGTAGAAATCAAGTATAACTTGTCTACTCATTTAAGTTTTCATAAAATGACACACCATAATTTTGAAATTGGTCCTTCCTATTGACAATATTTCAAATTTGTCCTATTGTATTGACCTCCATTAAAATTAGTCATTAAGTTGCATTTTTTTTTGTTGGTCTCTTAATCATTCCAACTAGGATAAACTTATGACGTGGCTAGATTAGAAATGCCATGTCATTTTCATTTAAAATTTGCATTTACATGGGGAAACTAAATAACACAATTCTTAAAGAAATTAAAATTTGACCGGAACATGTTCGTCGGAAAATGTAAAGAGGAGGGAAACATTGGAAAGAAATTGTGGAGGAACAACTGATAAGAGACTCAAAGGTGAGGTTATGGAAGCAGTTGCTTACCCAAAGTATCTGGAGATGTCTTAGGGTTTCACTGAAGTTTGCAGGAATGTCTTGAATTCAGGTAGCTGAGTTGCGGTGATCTTCTAGGTGATCGCCATAAAATATCGGTATGAGATGCTTTAATTTGTGGAAATGTCGAAAGTGGTAAAACGTGGGAAATCGTGGAGACAACGAACTTTTATAGTAGAGTGAACAAGTTAATGGGACATGCAATTAGGGTTGATGGGGGAGAGATCAACGACCTAGGTTGAAAGTCTGTGTAGGGTTTCGAGGTGTCTATGACATTTGCGTTACCCGAGGTAGGCTTACAAAACACATTTAATGCGGAAAAGATGGATTAAAGCGGAAGAAGTTGCATTATTATAGAACAAGGTCAGGCAGCTCATTCTATATAAGGAGGCTAGATGATATAACACCTATAATAGCTTGGTGAACCAGGTAGAAATTTTAGCTCAAGTGAACCTGTCTAGTATAGCTTTTAGCTCGGTAGCAAGGTCTGACTCTGTCAAGGAGCTCGGTATAGCAATTCGAGATACGGGTCAACTCCGATTGTGAGGTAGCTAAGTGAGCTCGACCAAAGGAGGGGTCATTACGACCTGGAGGTCATATAGTAGAGGTTGAATACGCCCTAAGGAATATGAAAGCAGAGCTATGAGGTCGGTGCGATGACCTAAGGACCTGGGAAGTAATGGTAAATAAGGCAATAGAATTATATTAAGATAGTACGTAATATTTCGCTACAAATTAGACAATCTCAGAGACAAGTCATACTAGAAAATGAGGTATAAAGAGATTTATTTCCTCTTAAAGAGGTCACGCAGGCAAGAAGACAACCTCTTTATAAAAGGAAGTTACCGGGTTTTTTTTACTTTTAACGTGCAATACATTATATCCTACTTTACAATTCACGAGTGAGATCTAACTTAAACGTCTGAAATTTTTCCACCGAGACCCATTCTGGCGCGTTTTACAGCACACAAGAACTCAAGTTGAATGATAGTTCATGGTGTTGGTGGTCCAAATTATGTCCGAAGACAATTTGTACATCATTGATGTTCTAGCAGACGAAGCTAAAGTTGCTGGAGCAGACACCGCAGATGATGTCGCGGCCGCCGGGAACAACGTCCAAGGAAGTGTTTGGGGACTTGCAGACTGATGATATTGCAATTAAAGTTGGGGGGCAAAAGAAGAGTTTTGGTAATTAATTTCCAAGTGGAAATTATAGTAATGGTTAGAAAAGCCATGTCATTTATATTCCTGCCACATCATATTGGTATCTATATTACGAATAAAATTGAACCAAAACTGACAAAAATTGCGACTTAATGAACTAGTTTTGATAAGGATCAATACAACAGGTCAGTTTCAAAAAGTGGTCAATAATTTTAAAATTATGCAAATGACACTATCTAAACATACAATTATCTTGGCCACCGCATAATCAATACACACTCACAATGGTTTATATGTATGTTTATGAATATGTAGCCACAACTCCAAATATCTGGTCATTCAATTAGGTGACACCTATTGAGACTATTAAGAATCAAGCTTAAACAAAATGTTGATGAATATGTAGCCACAATTAAAATTCTAAGAAATTGAGGAAAACAGGTGTGGTCCCACGCAGATGGAGCGCACTAAGACGAGAAAAGCTCAGATGAAGCCCAATTAAGGTTCCATCCCAAAACTAATAGTGAAAGGGGAAGTAGCTCATTAGACTTATAAATTAAGCTTATTTTCTATATATAAACATTGTGCGAGAACTCACAAGTGAATATTCGATTACGGCCCCTCACTTGTGAGTCATTCTTAAGAAGCCCAAACCCAAATATGGAGTCAGGTGCCCAAGCCCTACTAAAAACAGGCTGAGTAAAACGGGTACGTCATCGCACAGTCCCAATAGAACCGTCTCTGATGCAAGAAACAAGCCTTGTCCCACATCGTTTATATAGGGACAATAGACATAATTTATAAGTCTAGTGGGCTACTCCTATCACCAATTGATTTTGGGATGGAATCTCACTTGAACTTCATCTGAACTTTTTCTGTCTTGGTGCGCTTCATCTGCGTGGAACCGCATCTTTTTTTTTTTCCAGTTTCTTACACCAATTATCTTCTCATTCAATTGGGTGACACCTATTGAAACTATATTCAGAATCAAACTTGAATAACGTGCAATCGAAATAGATATTCTAAACCAATCTTCAAACACCCACTATTGTTCATATGTCATATGTTCTCTTTAAGAATTAAGGTGGGTGTCAAATTTCTCAAACTTACACGAGTTGTATTAAATTTTCTTTATTTGTATCATTGTATGCATTTTCTACAATCAAACACGCTCGGTAAATAAAATACACCAAAATATAAAAAAAAAAATAAAAAATACAAACTTCAACTACAAGGAATTACAGATTTAACAATAGAAATTAACAACAAATATGCCAATGGGCTATAATTTTAAAATCTCGTTACAGCCAAAAATCAAATTTTGGTCCCTTAACTTGTCCGTTGTCCACTTTTGGTACACTATCTTTTCCCTCATAAAAAAGTGGTCCATTATGTTATATTTTTCATCAATTTTAGTACACTACTCCAGTTGGCGGGATTACGAGATGACGTGGACTGGGATTGGAATTACATGGAGAGATAGAATATTGACGTGGTAGGATAAAAATTTGATTTGTCATCTCGTAATCCCGAGTCATGGGATTAGTGTACTAAAACTGACGAAAAGTGTAATATAATAGACTATTTTTTATGAGGTAAAAGATAATGTACCAAAAGTGGACAATAGACAAGTTAGCGAACCAAAATTAAATTTTTGCCTCTCCTTACATACATATTATCATCAATATAACACATAACAAAAATCTCCCAAAGAAACAAATAAATAAATATTGCTAATTAATTGTAAAATGCAATTGAATTCAAATCGTTGAGAATGATCAAAAGCTTCCAGAAAATTTGAAATATCTGATGCATGTGAACATTGCAAATGAAATTATATTATTATAAATTATGATAATAAATTATGATGTATATTATAATATTATTTTCTTTTCTGAGTACACAACTGCAGCCAATAAGGGAGCAGAGCTTTTTGGCGGGAACAGCCCCGTGAGGCTGCAAAAGATTCCTTTGCATCGGGGAAAGCACTAATAAAATAGACTGGTAGCAATTATATACAGGCACTGTTGTTTTATCATTATTACCGGTACTAGCAATTCCTAAATTATATATATATAAAAAAGGGAGATGCTACGATTCCGTTACGAAACCATTTCGTCGAGATTTGTAACTGTTAGATCAACTATTCTCGACGGTTACATGATAATCTAATGGTTACAAACCCGACGGAATAGTTCCGTAACGGGACCATAGAATTTTCCTATAAAAAAAACACTACACACTTTATTAAATAAATATTGGTGTCTGAAATAATTGAATTATTTATTAGTATCTGCAGTTTTTAGCACACGTACGCTGCAATATTATTGTATTTGTAAATGAGGTAAAAGCCAGAAAATGAGGGAAGAGGATGATTAGTAACCACAAGCGGACAACTGCGTTAAGAACTCATTTTTAGCATTCCTATGATCTTTTTTTTTTTTATTTATTAATTATTCTTTTGGTGGCCTAATTTGTACGGATATGATTAGTTAATCTTGCAATTTATTCTCGAATTTGTATAAAGCTCGATTAGACTCGATTAACCGTATGTTTAGTGAATATAGTTCGTGTTAGTTATGTAGTTGTTGTATTGTGTATTGTATGATTAGGGTGAGGCCTAGCCCAAGTATGACTCATCTTATGGCTTTAATCTTTATATACGTGTATATACCTCTATGGTTAATACGTCAGATATTTTTTCACATTCGCATATGATATCAGACTAGAGTTATGGTCAAAGGGTCAAACATAGGCTAAATTTTTCGTCGTTTGTCTCCAGCCATCATTAACTCTCATCACCTTTGCCATCTTCTCCGGCGTCCAGAGGTGAGTTGTCGAGAAAACTTCAGTCCGATTTGTCGGCGCGTGTGAGGTTGTTCGTGCTTATCTCTTACATCGTCATCCTCTATATAGTCTTGATGATTCTATTCAAAATATCACTTTTTAGGAGACCGTCTTCAACTAGACAAGACACCACAACTTGAGTCTGCATTAGTTGTGCCTACCTCTGCTTCTGCTCCGTCAAATGTAGATGATAGTTGATACTTTAACTGATAATTTATAAGTCAATTTTGAACTAATATAGTTGATAGCTTGTATGGTCGATTATTGAAAATAATTGTATCTTACAATTTTATTGTAAAATTAGAAGATAAGGCAAATGATACAAAAATATGGGAATTTTTTTTTTTAAATGCTACATAGATAAAAATATGAGATAAGCTTGAGCTTTTTTAAAAAGAAACTATATATAACACTTATAAGGTGACAAAATAAATTGAAAATTAGTTGATGGTGATTATCAAAAAATATTGTGAGATTGTGGCTAATAGATAAAGGGACATGCTACTAGACATGGCCAAAAATCAGGCCGGGTCGGCCCGCCGGGCCACCGGGTTGAGTTTTCACGACCCTGAACCGGCTTTGGACCTGGCCACATAAAAAAGAAAAAAATTCAAAAACAATGGTTTTTTCGTGCCGACATGGACCCGGCCCGGCCCACCGGGTCAAGGTCGAAAAAAAACATGACCCTTGACCGGCCCGTTTGAAATTCGTGTCGGGCCCGGACTTGTGGTCAACGGGTTTGACCGGGCCGGTTCCGTGCCGGGTCGGCGGGCCGGGTGACCCGTGGCCATGTCTACATGCTACACAAATATAATGATTGATATAAATTTTGATTTAATATATCAGTGGTGTGATCTTTTGGTTTTACACATTGCATCATTTTTAATCAACAACTCAAAATAGTTAATATTATTATGTCAACCATTTTATCAAATACATTATGTCAAAATAACATTATTCATAGATATAAGTTGAAAAAATGATCCATCAATTTTATTACAATGATATAAAAGAGATCCTCTTTTTTTTTTTATGTACTTCGTTTTCCGTGTGTCATAGTTATATTTATGATGTACTTCATGTGGGGAGGTTAGACGATCACAGCATTTCAAAAACTCGAGGGAATGGAGGTACGAAATGTTGCATTAATTTTTATTATTATTATTATTATTTTTTATTTTTTTTTGAAGAAGTGATGGTGATAATTTTTTGTTGTTAATTTGATTTATGTTAGTTTTTTTATGATTTTTTTATTTATTTATTTAAGAAGTGATGGTGAGAACTTATTTGATTTACCTTTTTTATTTTGTACAAAATTGCTAATCTTTGAAAAGCGTTTGGGAAGAAATGATTAATTCATAAACAGCACAACAATATAAAATTCATAATATAATCCCCTATCCCCTATATATAATCTCCTCCCTATATATAATTCCCGAATACGTTGAACCTACGTAGTTGCTTCTCGTGTTTCAGATTCCTACTTGGCAAAGAATCATGCTTCGTAAATAGGTTTGGACAAATAATATTGATATATTAATAATTAATAACTAATAACCTAGGTTCGAGCATTCTATAAATATTATTTAGCTAACTTAGGTATTTTAATATCACTTGTACAAATATAACCCTTTAATTCTTTGTAATTTACATAATGATGCACTAAGTGACTAATATATCACTGACTTTTGATTTGTTTTCTTCAATTAACTATTGAATTGTAAATGGATTTTAAAAGTTGATAACTTTTATATTTCTTATCGGTTTTACATATATAATATATCAAATTAGTCATCTTTTGATAATTTTCAGTTTGACATCCATATTATATATATGAAATAAATAAATTATATTTTTCTTTAAAATAATTAAAGATAATAATATTTATTAAAATTCATTATAAAAATAAAATTATTTTCTCAATTGATATATTTATGTTCAGTGTAGTTATATGTTGTAATAATAAAAATTATTATAATATAACACAAGTAAGTCGCACAAATAAAAAGTGTCATCTAAATATATAATAATATACTACCTCCTATATATTCTTTTTAAATGTCATTTTGACATTATCAACTATTAAGAAAATAAATGTCGTTCTGAATATTTTATACATACTTTTTCATTATTAACCTCATCTAGATAATAAATACACCACGTCTTTTCATATTCACTCTAAATCTTTTCACAAAACATTCATCTCTATCCTCATTAATGAATGTTATTATTGGCAGAAAAAATATTTTTAATAACTGTGCAACTTCCCAAAACGACACTTATTAAAAATAAAAGGGAGTATATATTTTTATAAAAAGTATTTAAATTTTCAACTACTTTTTCTCATTAATTTTAGATTTTAAGGAAAAATTAGCAAGCACTCGTGTAATACACGGGCGTTGTACTAATAGTTATAAGAAACACTACTTACCAAACATGCAATTAAAATTTACTAACATAATTAGTTAGTGAAATCAGGTTTTGTAATTGTTATTTGTTATTCCCAAATACACTCAACTATATGCTATCCGCTATCAACTAATAGTCAAATAGGACCATGTAATTTTTTACAAATAACAATTTGGGACTAATTAGTTAGAGTATGAGGATTAATTAGTTAGTTGTAACCTCTAATTTTATTAATTGTGATTAGTAATTTTAAATAGATCTTTGGATACAAAATAACTAATATCGAATAAGCTTTAAATAAAATATATGTATTCCACTTGTGAATTGGCTCACATTGATTTCTATAGGAATGAGCTTATTTTATAAGCATAGTGAGCTACTCCCCCCATCATCAATTGATTTTAGGCTCATCCTCTTAGGGTGCGGTTCACCTGCGTGGGACCGCACCATCTTTTTCTGATTCTTACATGGTATCAAAGCTAGGTCAGGCAGCTTCCACACCTCTTGATTATGATGTCCGTCTTACTCCACTTGATTGTTCTCTTCTTGAGGATCCTACATTAAGAAGGGCACTTTAGCTTCCACACCTCTTGATTATGATGTTCGTCTTACTCCACTTGATGGTTCTCTTCTTGAGGATCCTACATTAAGAAGGGCACTTTACTGCATAGTTTACATTTTTTGCCTTATTCTTCCTTGCCACTTACGGCAATTCTGATGCAAATTGGGCTGATGATCTTACTGATCGTCGATCCACTATTGGATAATATTGCTTCTGTCTAGGTGACTCACTCGTCTCTTGGCGAAGTAAGAAGCAAACATTGATATCCAGATCGAGTGTTGAGTCCGATTATCGTGCTCTTATTGATTCCACCACAAAGCTATTGTGGCTGTGTCGACTACTTACTGATCTTGGTGCACCTCATTTGTCATCTACTACTCTACATTGTGATAGTCAGAGTGCTATAAAGATGTCTCATAATGATACCTTCATGAGCGCACCAAGCATATTGAGATTGATTGGCACTTCATTCGACAACATGTTGCACATGGGATTATGCAACTTGTTTCAGTCTCCTCTACGAATCAAACATCAGATGTCTTCACGAAGTCTTTCTTTCCCTGTCGCTTTTGTTTACTTCTTAGCAAACTAAAGATCATCTCCAATATACCACCTTGAGGGAGGGATGTCAGCTATACAAAATGTATTGTTGTATTGTAGTCAAGCTTTAATTAGGCCCAACCTAAGGTTAAGACTCATCTTTGTATTCATATATAGTGTATTTGTCTTTGTTAATAATACATTTGATATTTTTCCACATTCTTACATGGTATCAAAGAGCCAAACCAGCTCTGGCCTGGGGCTATATCTCCGGGTTACTCTGGACTTGGGCTTACTCCTCTACCCGACCTACTTCTCTACCCGGTCGGATCTGGGCTTGAGCTTAGAACACACAAGTGAAGGAACATATTGGAATATCACTTGTGAGTTGTCCTATATTGATTAAATAGGAAAAATGAGTTTAGTTTATAAGCCTAATGGACTACTCTTCTTATGGTGTTATGGTGCGTTTCACCTGCATGAGACCCGCATCATCTTCTCCCGATTCTTATAAGATGATTGCACTACTAATTAATTTTGTTATATCAAAAAAGCCCAAAATGGTGTTCTGGTGATTGGGGGTTTTCAGAACTCATACATGAACCAATATACATTATATATATGTACATTGACTGATAAATGTCCCTATCATGTTATCAAATGCAATGTATCATATAATCCATCATCCAAACGGGGACCAATTTCTTGCTGCACAATTTTATTTTTACTTTTCGTTCCTCGTGTGGCTAAGTGAATAAAACGTGTCATTTAACATGGATAGGTGTTGTGTATTAGAAGACCATTTTGCTTCCTCTTTTTACCTTTTTAACAGCATCAAATACATTTTGCTTTTTTTTTTTTTTTTTTTTTTTTTTTTTTTTTTTTTT
>CACSLK010024540.1:17502282-17526977 GCA_902706635.1 Striga hermonthica | reverse complement strand
AAATAAAATGATGTCGCCGGAAACTTGCCGGAAAATATGAGTAATAGAACCCCTAAACTAAGCATAAAAAGAAAAAAGAGAAATAGAGAGGATTTTCCCAACTTAAAAGTTGGGAAATGAGGGTTGTTCCCAAAATACAAAGCAAAATGTCTACTTATAGCTACACCACAAACACACACTAAAAACACGCACATTTAATAAGACACTCTCGAGCTAGAGGAAACGCCGGCGGGCACGCCCGGGTGCAATGGTGTGAAATGAGCACTCTCCAGCTCGAGGAAACGCCGGCGGGCACGCGCCGGGTGCAATGGTGAAGGAAAGGAACACTCTCGACCTCGAGGAAACGCCGGCGGGCACGCGCCGGGTGCAATGGTGAAGGAAAGAGCACTCTCGAGCTCGAGGAAACGCCGGCGGGCACGCGACAAGGCTAGGTGACATCTCGGTAGGGGATCGACTAGGGCCCCAACATCTCGGTTCAATCAACAACTTCGCATGGAATGGCTTGAAACTACTCGAAAACTCAACTTCTTCGGGAAATGCTCGTATCTCGGCAAGTGACTCGATTCTCTCTCTCTCTCCATCTCCGAAATACCTGAAATTAATAACCGAAAAACACAGAAAAGTACGCCAAAATATAAAATAAAATGGAAAGCATAAAAACACACGATAAACGACAAAATGGACCGGCCAACCCTAAAACAATCCTAGAATCGACTCGAAAGCACACAAAAACACATAGAACAAAAGCACAAAAACACAATAAACAATCACAAATCTGTTCTTATCTTTTTTTTCAAGTTGAGCGTGTATTTTTATTTTAACCTGAGACGTGTATTTAGGACTAAAATCAGATATGATCTTAAAGATTTTTTCCTTAAATAATGTATGCAATCATTTTACTGATATCCATTATAATTAATATTTGTCGAGTAATATTTTTGAACCTTTATTTAATTATATAAAACTAATATTTTTTTAAAAAATTAATATTATTTATCATTTAAAAGATAATGATCACATCATTAAATGATTTTATTGATGGTTAGATAATAAAATTATATTATTTATTCTTTAAAATTTCGACATGTCATTTATTTGTATATTATTGTCAACTATGATAGTGTTTTTATCAATGTTTTTTTTTATGTTTCAAAAATGAACTTATTGTAAAATATTTTTCTATTGCATAGTATGTTAAATAAACTATAAAGCCTTAAAATGAAAATTAGAAAAAATCTCTTGATTATGTAAGGGATTTATTTTTTGGCAATTGCTAAATCATTTTTTTTAAAAAAAAGAATAATTATGAGAAAATTGAATTCTAAAAAACATGTGTGTGTATTTTATAAACATTTATACTCAAAATTTTATTTTGAATTTCATTACATATAGAAGACTACTTCTATAACTTTTATAAATAATAATAATGACATTATATGACTATAAATTTTATAATAAAATAATAATTGAGTATTATATGGTGAACGAGAATAGATAAAATTTTTATTTTTTCTTATATCAATGAATAAATATGTATTCTAAAATCAAACATATATTAGTATGACGTGTTAGCGAAATTATATATTAATTAACATGTTAATTTTTTGGCTTAAATAAACGCCACTTATTAAAGATGTGAAATACAGATGATCCAAGTCTATTGTTTTTTTGTCTAGACGTACAAGTCCTATAGAAATAATCTATATATATATATATATATATATATATATATATATATATATATTAAAAGCCAACCTATTTACCAAAAGTCAAACTTAATTACTGCATTATCAAGCATTGAAAAGTCACGTGTTTTTTATGTTTGGAATCTTTTTTAATCTAAATTATAAATAATAAAGAGGTAAATATATGATCTGATGTTAAAACAGATTTCACGCGTCTCTTTCCCAAATAAAAACTGATTTCACGGGTTTTTTTGTGTGGAATCTTTTTTAAATACAATTACAAATTATAATTATTTATACATGATGATAAGATCGGTTAACATAGTTATCTCCTTCCCAAATGAAAACATATTTCACACGTTTTAGTTGTTTGGATTTTTTTTAAATACAATATATTTTAAATTATTATGCGATAAATATCTTATTTGATTTGTTACTACAAATAATGATCTGATTTCACTTGACATTATCTCTACATATAATTCAATAAACCAATTATAAAATAAAAATCTCCCAATACTGAATCAACGTGTTCCTCTCTTTCAACCTGCGAAAAAACAAAAAATAGATCAGTGTGTCATCTACAACAATGAATGAAGGATTTGACTTAATCAAACAAGTTAATAGGAGGTCTTTAATACAATGAGGTCTTTTATAATATATGATTGTTTCTTTGGCGAATACTATTTTATTGTACAATTTTCCTGCGTATTGTAAAGCTTTTATTGAATATTGCATCTTATAATATAATATTTCTCAAATAAATATATCTCGTGCCCCGCACAGCTCACGTACTATATATATCCCGTACATTTTTCTTTATTCATTTATATAATTGTAAGGTTGGATAAATGACCTTAAAATTGTGCACCCCGTGCATCGCACGGGCTCTGTACTAGTAAAAGCTTAAAACAAGATTTATTTGTACATCGCCGGACGGATGGATTATATTCCAACGGTGACCGTTGTCTATAAAATTAGTGTCCCACTTACTGTACACAAAATTGCATGCCATTATGATCCTATTAAAACCAATTTAATGTTGCATTGGGATTATAATTAATATTAATTGCATTATTAAGTATTAACTCCATGCTTAAACTCATAAACTGACATCAGTTGACCTTTTCCAATTACCAAATATTACTATATCGGTGACACAGCAAACTTTATATTTCTATACCATACAGTTTATATCGCTTTTTTTTTTTTTTTGGTCAAGAAAGGAGGCCGGAGCCTAGAGTCCGCTAGATTATAATTGCTCGTGGATATGCGACGCCAACGACGTCATGCAGAAGCCACGATTGAATCTCTAGCGGCGGTATCAGTAGACGTTGACACCCCGAAGGACAAGAATGGGCTAGCGAGACCAAGCAGTCGGCCACAAAATTAACCTCACGATAACAATTCACCACATGCACCATCCATGCACGATCCAGAAGGCCCCTAATGGCCCGAACGAGAGCGCCATGGACCCCGCAAGATTCACTCGCATTCCCCGAAATCATAGTGACCACGCACTTACTATCAACCTCCGCAATCACGTTTCGATACCCTAAGTCCCATGCTAACGCGAGGCCTTGAAAGAGGCCCCATAGTTCCGCTCCGGTAATGGTAATGAAGCCAACATTCATCACAAATCCCCCAAGCCACCTACCATTATCATCCCTCACGATACCACCCGCCGAAGCCATGCCCGAAGCCCGGATCAATGAGCCATCCACATTTACTTTAACCACTCCCACCGGTGGAGCAGTCCAGGCAATCCACCGAACTTGGCGCCCTCCTCCAACCCCCCCCAGTCGACGCTCAACTGAAATTGCCGTCATAATGTTGGTGAGCACCCGGCCCACCGCGCTCATTGTGTCTGAAACCGAGAAATCCTTAGCATTAAATATAGCTTCATTGCGGCTCTTCCAGAGGCGCCATACGGTTACACCAAATGTCGTGTCCCAGCCCTCCACACTATTAGGTAGGGTATTAGTAAGATTTAGCCGAAGCCACTCATGAAGTTCAAGGTCGAAAAACCTGCTATAATTCTGAGCCGGAAGAAGTTGGGTCCATACACGGGCGGCACCACTGCAATCACGAAGAACATGAAGGGTCGTCTCCGCCGCCCGGCCACAGAGCGGACAGAGTGAAGAACCTGTCAAATGTCGGCGAGCTCTCTCCACGTTTGTCAGCAACCGTTCGGAAGCAGCCAGCCACAAGAAATGTCGAATGCGTCCGGGCCCAGCCCACCTCCAAACGGTCCTCCATAACGCCCTTTCAATGACTGGCTCTCTCGCGAATAGCGAATCATATGCCGATTTAGTCGTGAACTTACCATTGTCGGAGTAGCCCCAGTATATCACATCATCACCTAAAAGCGGCTGTGGGGGTAAAACGGACGCGATACGCAACATCATCTGAGCCGGTAATAAATGCGCGAACATGCTCCAGTTCCAGCCCCCCGATTCTGTCACGAAATCAGCGACCGGGAGGTCCCATTGGCACGCCGGAATCGGGCTAGTGGCGGCGCTGTATAAAGGCGTGGATTGATGGAGCCACCTATCCCTCCAGAAAATTACTCGCCATCCATTGCCAATAGACCACCGGGTCCCCTTGATGAGGTCAGGCCAAGCCTTTCCAATGGCCCTTAAAATCGTCGAGCCCTTCGGAAAAACAAAGTCCTCACCCATAGATGCAACACGTAGCTTATACTTAGCAACCAGAAGACGGACCCATAAAATTTCCAGCTTCGTCAGGAGGGTCCATCCTAGTTTCATTATAAACGCCACATTCATTTCCCTATGGCGCTTCAGGCCCAAGCCCCCAGACTCTTTAGTACGACAAACCGTATCCCACGCTACCAATGGGACTTTCCGAGCCGTTCCACTCCCACCCCCATAGAAATTTGCGGCACCGCGAATCCAATTTGGCACAAACAGAAGATGGAAGCCAGGCCGTATGCATCGTATAATAGGGGAGCGTACTTACCGTCGATTGAGTCAGAACGCAGCGACCCGCCAAAGTTAGGGTATTAGCCTGCCAGCCGGCCAACCGTGAATCAACTTGACCCACTATATTTTCGTAAGTACGCGTAGTGACCCGTCCATGGATCAGCGGTACCCACAAGTACTTTCCAAGTGACTCAACACGTGAAAAATACAATAAGCTAGACAGCTCCATTTGCTGAGCCAGAGGGACGTTTTTCGAGAAGAAAACAGTTGTCTTTTGCTGACTGACCTTGAGTCCTGATTGACTGCAAAACATGTCCAAGACATTCCAAACCATCTGGGCTTGGTCTGTAGTTGCTTCAAGGAAAAGAAGTAAATCGTCTGCGAACATGAGGTATGGAATATGGACCGCCCCGCGCCCCACGTGAATCGGCCGCCACCAGCCCTCATTGACTTGAGTTTGAATGAGATGAGCCAGCCTCTCGATGCAAATCACAAATAAGTATGGTGACATGGGATCCCTTTGGCGCACCCCACGCGAAGGTAAGAACGTGTCACTCTTGTCCCTATTAACTTGGACCCGCATAGAGGCAGACGTAACACAGGCCATAACCGTGCGAACCATGTTGGCTGGGAAACTCGTTAAAAGTAATGAGGACTCAATAAAATCCCAACGAAGGAAATCGTAGGCCTTCTCCAAGTCAACCTTAATAACCATATACCCCGTCTTGCCAGTCTTTGTGCGCATAGAATGAAGAAGCTCTTGCGCAACAACTATGTTATCTGTGATTTGACGCCCCGAAACAAAGCTCGATTGGGCCGGACAGATCATAGATGGAAGGACAGGCTTCATCCGATTAACGAGCACCTTCGTGATAAGCTTGTACACTACGTTTAGCAGGCTAATAGATCGTAATTGTTTGATGGACTCAGGATTATCCACCTTGGGAATGAGCACAAGGAGAGTTTCATTAAGGTCCCTCGGCAGAACACCAGTAAAACACACCTCCCGAACAAGAGCACACACAGTCGGTCCCACCACCCCACCACTTCCCACTGCTTTTGAAAGAATATCGCATGCAGACCATCTGGTCCCGATGCTTTAAGCGGTGGCATCGCCTGAAGTGCCGAAAAGATCTCACCCTCGCTTACCTCTCGGGTCATTGGGATGAAAAGTCGCTCGTTCAGAACAGGAAAGAGGTTAGGTAAAGCCACAATTTGGGTTGTCGCTCCCACCATGTAGATATCTCGAAAATAGTTCACCGCTATTATTTCTATTTCCTTTTGGTCAACCACCCGAGAACCATCAGGCTGCAAAAGAGAGATAATTTTATTACGGAGCCGCCTATTCTGCACCAAGCGATGATAATAGGTCGTGTTCCGGTCACCAAAGCGTACCCAATTGCGCGTAGATTTCTGAATCAGTAACAGCTCCTCCTGAATCGAGACTTCCTCCAATTCCAGTTTATATCACTTTAATTGCTAATAGACAGTAAAATGAAGGTGTGCATTGCACTATAACTTGTAAGATAAACTAAACTATTACTCTTTTTTTTTTTTTGGTTTGACAAAGAAAAATATAGTAATTACAAATTTTTTTATTGCTATATGTATAAAAGAAACATTGGGAGAGTTGGTTTTGGTTTCAAATCTATCTGTAGCACGATTTGTTGTTCTGGATTATATCGTTCTTATATATAATTTTTGAATGTGTTGAGTCTACGAGCATTCATAATGCTTTGAGTTCATTGAAAAAAATATGCAGGACACTTAAGAAATGGACCTGCTCTAGAAAAATATATACTCGAATTCAAGTGCAAGCGGATTGAGTCATGTTTATGTGGCAGCAAGAAAAAAGGCACGGTCTACCTTTGAGTCTATTTTATACCCAAGTAGAGACTTAGACCACCAACAATGCATTGGGCCTATAAAAAAATGTCTTTCAATGCAATTAAAAGTGGACATGGTTTATCTTATGTGACAATAAAAAATAGTGAGAGCGAGTCTACTCTTGGGTCAATTTTGGACTCAAGTACAAACCTGAATAGTCAACATTTATTTCTAAGTTTGTCCATGTCATTCAAGACTTAAGTTAATTTATATGCCACATATGTAAATTGGACCCAATGTATTGTTGGTGCTTTTAGTCTCTTTGTATTGAAGTTTATTTTGTTATTTTTATATATTTAGTAATAATCCCTGCAATATATTTCTTGGCGCGTCTATTCTCTTTGAACTAATGCTATAAGTAACCTTTTATAGAGGGCGCCTTAATGCAACAATAAAAGGCAATTACGCATATTAGGTGGGCCACGACTCTCCAGCTAGCGAAAATCATGCCATCTTTCTTCAAAGTTAATCCATAATTAATGCAACGACATAGAGAAAAGGTTAGCTTTAAAGAATATGTTATTTTTAAACACATACTAAAACAACATAAAACAAAAATAATGACCAAATGTTAGGATGTGATATTCTGTATATAAGTTATATGTAGCACCACATCAAGACACATAAAATAGCATTCCATTACTGAAAGATAAAATCAGAGGCGACAAGTACTCATGTCCAAGCCTATAAAACTTAACATCATTGCAAAGTAACCATCATTCACTGATAACCCTCGCCTTTCACCAAAACCAGAAATCACTATGGGTACATCAAAACCAGAAATCACTATGGGTACACTCAAATTGATGATAGATTTCTATTTCCATAATTGAATCTCTACCACAACAAAGAGTAATTAGCCACACACACACACAAATCCATGCACATACATATACGAGCTCGAAGTGTAAAATCAATTAGTGATAAAACAACAACGATCCATCTAGAATAAGCGAACTACGAATGAAGAATTTTACCAAGATTCTTGGTTGTTGCGCAGTCCCTTCTCAACTCATTCTCGCATTTGTCGCCGCTAGAGCTTATGGAGTCATCTTTTGTGAAAAAAAAAAAAAAAAATAGTTTTTATTTGTATGAGGTAATTATGTAATTATAATGAGTTGAGAAGGACATATTAGTACAACCGGTTATAAATTTTTACTTCTCCTCCAAAATTTCTTAAAATTGGAGGAGAGTTGTTTTTCCACCAGACATGGGATTTGAGGGGAAAATCTTACCATTAAAAAAAAAAATTGAACCAAGTATCATTTTAAAAAAAATTTCCTCGCCTCTCTTCTATTCTCCTACACTTCTCTCGAACCAAACATTATGTTAGTGATGTTTTCAACGAGGTATATGTTTGTAGTATTTTTGGACAATTGGTAACCGAGTTACCCGGACTCAGTTCGTTCTCAAAGGAAGGCTCTTCGGAGCTTCGTTCACTATCTAGTCGCCAAATCACACAACTGAAAAGGTCCTAAAACATGCTACTCGCTTGAAGAAATGAATTTAAGCTAAACTAATCTACGAAATTTAGGGCAATTGAAAGCAATTAACAAGGCAAGAGAAAGCACGCAAGAAGGTGAGAGAAATCAAGGCGGAAAGAGAGATTTTGGTTCGCCGGAGTCTCTATGATCAAACACGCACAAATAACCGAACATTGTCATGCGAGGTAAAACCCTAGGTAGCTAAATCAAACTCTAGCACAAGACGAACAAGCGTTTAACTCCTAATCACACTTAGTCAAGCATTCACGATCTAAAGATTCAATCTTTTCCTCCAAGCAACACAAGCACAATATCAATTTTCACAAAAAGCAAACAAAGATATATGAAGTAATGGGGCTTAAGACTAAGTACCCAATCTTACACGCACTTGGAAGGAGAAACGGAGTCAAAAGCTCGAAACTTTACTCGAAACAATGTCGCCGAAAATTTGTCGGAAAACTTGATTCATATGCTCCAAACCAAAACATAAAAAGAGAAAAAAAAAAAAAGAAAATAGAGAGGATTTTCCCAACTTAAAAGTTGGGAAATGAGGGTAATTGTTTTTTTCAAAATACAAAGCAAGATGTCTATTTATAGCTACACCACAAACACACACTAAAAACACGCACATTTAATAGGACACTCTCGAGGTCGCCACGGAATTCGCGAGCTCGCAGGGCATGGATGGCACGGGCGCGGAGGCACTCTCGAGCACACCGAGGAAGTCGCGAGCACGCGGGCGCGGGCGAGCGTTGGCATCGGCGCACTCTCGAGGTCGCAGCTCCCTTCGCGAGGGTGCGGGCGCGCGGGGCAGCAATGGCGATACTCTCGACCTCGCGGCTAGTTCCGCGGGCACGCGAGTGCACTGAGCAACAGGGTGGCACACTCTCGAGGTCGCGGCTCCCATCGTGGGCGCACGGGCGGCAATGGTGCGGGGCGCGGCGAGCGGGCATGTGCGAGGCGCGGCGCACGGGCGAGGCAGCAGGCGGGCATGCGCGGGCGCGCTAGGACTCGACATGACCGATTGAAAAGGGTTCGTCCGGAATAGCTCGACACTTCTCTTAATTTAGAAAACTCGGCTCGACTCATCTCATTCACCCTCAGAATAAATCTGAAAATATACCAAAAGCACGGAAAAGTACGCCAAAATAAAAAATAAAACGAAAAACATAAAAACACACGGAAAACGATAAAATTGACCGGTCGATACAAAAACAAACCTAAAATCGATTCGATAACGCACATAAACACATAAAAATAAACACAAAAACATAACAAAAGTGTAACATTACATATGCCATGCAATATTATCTTTTTCAACTACTTTTTTTGCATTAAATTTTATTGAAAGTTTTTTTTCTTTTTTTTTTTACGAGGGCATAGACATATTGTAAAGGGGAAGTGCCCTGATTGAATAATTGGGTTGTGAATATTAACTTTACAATTCAGAGGTTTAAAGTCTATTAGGTCAATAAAGAGGTAACTTCCAAGGTTCTTTATTATTTATTTTTCCTTTCTTTATCCATTATCTTGGTAATCTCTCTTACATAATCATGTTAGCACGAAAATAATTCATATTACAGCTGAATCCAAAGTACTTTTCTATGTGCATTCAACCCAATAAAATATGATGCATAAACCAATTACCGGGTCATGAGTTGGTAGTTCAAATTATTCCGATTAATACATGGTTCGACTTTTATTCAAATATCCAATGTGAAATGTGAATTATGTTTGACTTGACTAATTGCATTGACAATCATACTAAATCCAATACAATTCATTAGCTTAATGATCAAATCGATGAGTGAATTCGAAGACTATAGCTAGATTGATATTTGACTCGAAGAGCCCAAGTTCGATTCGATTAATGGATGTCAATTAAAAATAATTTTGTAACACATTTAAGTTTGTACAAATATATGCATGCACATAATAAATACCTCATTTGGATTTATGTTTGACTAGATTAGATCGGATACAAGTCGATTAATGATCAAATCGAATTGAATGATTCGTTAACCTTCATCTAGATTAAGAAACGACAACGGCCAAATTAAATAGCGGATTCAGATTGATGTTTGAGTCAACCAAATTAAACTCTATATTAAATTTGTCGTTAGGCAACTATATCAATTAGATAACATATTTTTAATATATATATATATACATGCTTTTAAATTAAAATATACTTTACAGAAATATAAACAAAAGTATTACGTTTCATTACATAGGTATGCATGTTTTCGTTAAAAGTATGATATGTCGACCCATTTAACCTTTTAAGTTGCCCCAAACAAAAATTTGTGTTTAAAATTATATTTCTAGCTAACTAGTTTTCAATAAATAAATAAAGAGAATGTTGTTTTTAGTAATTGTTCAAAACGTTTCCATTAAATAATTATTACTTTGTCTGAAAGTTTTTTATTTTCTATTAAAAATCAAAGCTTTATGGAAAGTAATATTGTTCTTTAATTTTTATGAGGTAGCTAAATTAAAACACCTATATAACATTCTAAAGTTTTAAATGTCAAATGCTTGGTAATTTCATATGTAAATTTAGGATGATTCATAGTAGTGTATGTAGATTTTTTTTTTTTTTTTTTGTTTTTCTCATCGATGACTAATAAAAACTTTGAAATTATAAATGGCATGTTTAACTTAAACTAATAATTTATTTTAGAACTTAATTAATTTTTAATTTATTAACAATTTTATAATTATTGAGTGGCAATGTCATTTTGAATAAAATAATAATATAAATTTTTTAAAAGTATTCCAATATCAAATTAAAATTTGTACTCATATTATTAATTTTTTTGTATAGATTTACTAATTAACATGTGTGTTAAAAATAAGATCGCACCGATTTCTTCTTCGTCAATCAAGTCGAGAGTTGGTACCAGGCCGGGAAAACAAATCAGCCATTTTCTTATTTGAAAATCGAGTTCTTCTTAACTTCCCTTGGCCTCTTTCCTGCACTTTGGTGATCAGATATTGGGAATAGGTATGGATAGTTCGTAGACCTCTCAATGCTCTATTAGGTGCTTTCGATCCGAAATTGGACGGAGGACAGCAGCAGGAGAAGAGAGTGCGAGCGGGCAGGGACAGCAAACGAACCGGACGAGCTAGCAACCTTACTTCCCCGGTGCCGACTCTGGGGGCGCTGCTTTGGGATCAAAGTTATAAGGGATCTCAAAGTGAGAAGACTGACTCGCTTGTGTTTTGCAGAAGATTGCGGAGGAGTCTGATGCCAAGACAAAAAAGACAAAGAAAGAAAAGAATAATCATAATGAAGGTAGGTCAATTACATCGAACAAAGCAAAATTCAGTCATAAAGGCAAGGAGAAAAGGCATCTGAATGGACTATTGAAGTCCTGATAAAATAAACGAGAGTCAGAAAAAGAAAAGACAAGCAAAACAAACAATCACTTATATAATATGCAGACGATTCGCCGACAACCCCTCCTTACTTGAGGGAAGGGTTGTCTACACTTTGACTCTTCATAGCGCGACCTCCAACTAGGGGATCGCTCATTCGAGACTGAAAGTTCAATAAAGTAGCCCGGCACAAAGATTATGAAATACCGTGTATGAATTGACAAATAAGATTATAAAGGACCACTAGTTGGTTTTTTTTTTTTCCAAAACGATAGATAATATTATAAATCAAAATACACAAATGTGCAAATACACAACAGCCAACGACTGAATATACAACAACCAACAGCTTAAAAAGTGAGAGGACATGTCAGAAGACCGCCTAGAATCCCGGCTAGCAACGCTAAAATAAAAAACACTCGCAACTAAACTAACCAACAACACAAACAACTAAAACAACTACAAGACCTCAACAGGATAATACCTGAGTGTCGGACCCCAACAAGGTAATACCCGAGTGTTGGACCCCAACAGGGTAATAAGGTAACACTCGGGCGTACAACGTGACACTCGGACGCACAGAGGCCAACGGCCCAAACAAAAAACACAAACAAAGAGAACAACCAAACTAAAAACCTACTCAGAAGACACACAAAGCCCTTCTCCAGCGAGATAACCGAACCCAGCATAAGGCACCAACGAAATTAGGACCAAACACCCTATAGCTTGACGCGAAAGCCGGAACACCACTCCTGCTTCTGCCTAAAGCTTAGCAAAGGATAAGTCCCAAGCCTCGAACCAGTCCAAGGATGAAGCCGACCCAAAGCCCGGGAGGATCGAACGGCCCCAACCCACAGACCCGCTTCCCGTGACCCGACCAGAAACCACTAGTCAGAATTCGGGCTTGTCAGGCATCCAACTCCACTCAACCAGCAATGAGGACACAGGGGCACGAACCAACCCATCTCTATCCGGCCGCCGCGACTCAAACGAGCCAAGCCACCTGGCTCACACCCAATCCCAACCACAATCACTCACCTCCTTGAAGCCACCCACCACGAACCCGGCGCGCAGCGGACAAGTCCCCACATGAGACCGAGCTGAGAAGAAGCCATCCGACGAGCAGGGAAGCCAGCCACCATAGCCACTACTCAAAGAACCAGGTACGGGACCACCACCAGCAAGAAGGAAGCGGCGAGAGCCGACGGGCTTGGGAGAAACACCATCAGCGCAGGAGCACCGACAAGCGATAAATTGAGACGAGATGTCGAAGCTATGGGTCATCCACCAGCAAAGGGCCGGCTAATCGCCGGGGAAGGCGCGCGCGATGTACGGAATTAAGCGAGCAGCTGCGAGATTTTCTTGAGGAGAAGAAATAGGATCTGGTTGTTGAGCACTGTTGACACATAGACTTGAAAAACTTTACATTGATACATAAAAAGAGACTATAAATATAATTTAGAACTAAACAAATTTTTATATGTTGTCACTTTTTCATGTAATATATCAAATCAATCATGTTTTGACGACTTTTGAATTTGATAGGTATATTGTATATATATTAACTAAAAATTCATATATATACACATTTGTAAAATAATATCAAGTTATTTATCAATGCTAATTAAAAAATTAAAACCTAATATATTACACAAATTAGAAAACTTGTTACACATGAACGAGACTTACTGATGACAGATGTCATTTTAAATATAAATAATAGTATAACTTTTTAGAAAGTGTTTAAAATTTGAAAATAAAAATTTAGAACTTTTATATTAATAATATATAAATCTAATTTGTAGTAAATAAGCATGTATTCTATTGATTTTGTAATGTTAATAAAAGTTTGTGTTTTGTATATCTAGCTAAAAAACTAGATGATAGCCATTAAGTAATTGATAGAGCATAAATTAAGTTTGAGCTTAATTTATGGTTGATGGATGAAAAACCAACATATGAGAGAATTGTTTGGATGTAGTTTTGTTATGGAGTTATTGGATGACTCGGTTTATAGAGTCATTCACAAATAGTGTATTGGCACGTGTCTTATAATAAATACACTTTCGACATATGTCAATACATTTTGTGATAGATGACTCCACACATAAAAAAACTATCTGATAACTTCATAGAATTTTTGTGATTGGATGTTACGTGTTTGACATAAAATTTAGCTGATTGAACCTCGTTTTGAGGTTTGACTTCTGAAATTCACTAATTAGGTAAATAGCTTATAAAATTATATTGCAATGCCAAAATGCCAATTTTAAAAAATTCCATTGGAGCAAGATAAAAAGGAGTATTCATAAAATAACACCACAACCTAATATTTTTGAAATATCTATACAAATTGATAATTACAAAACACTCATTTAAAATGTTAATACAATCAGCTAGTAAAATCATTTATTACATAATGTCTTCTACTAATACAATCAAATATATGTTTTCCTTTAGCACTAATAGCCAAACAAGACCACAATAAAAATACCACATAAGATTACTTGATATGTAAATGGAAATAAAGTTTCAACAATTATTTTAAAATAAAAATTTCCTAGAAACCCTTATAAAATAAGCTAGAGCATTTTTGAACGGTTCATTCTACCAAACTAACATTAGAGTTTGTTTGACAAACACCATAAACTAGATTATAGCTTATTTGGTTAGTTTACGAGTTTTTTATATACAAATAAGTTTGGTTTGATAGGATGAATTTTTTTTTTTCAAAAAGCTCAAACTTATCTTATAAGCTTTTTTAGTTAGCTTTTCAAATAGTTCGTAGAGATTTTTATTTCAAATGACTTATCAACTAATTTTACTAAACAATTATCATATCAACTAACTGCTTCAACGCTAAGCCATAAACTATCAACTATAAGCGCGAAATTCATTGATAGAAGTAATTTATGAGCTACCAACTACTTTTACCAAACATTATGGATAGACGAATAAGCTAGATTATGACTATGTTTGGTAAAACTAGCTGATAAGCTAGCTGATAGCTTATATGCAATTTTTGAGCTTATAGCTTATGACTTATAGCTGAAAAGCTAGCTTATATGATAAAAAGATGTTTGGTAAATTAGCTGATAAGCTAGTTGAAATAAAAAATTCAACTAACTTATTTGAAAAACTACCTAAATTAGCTTATGAAATAAGCTCAAGCTCGTCCTACCAAACGAGACTTAATTTAAATAGGGAGCTTATAAACTAACCAAATAAGTTATAAGCTAGTTTATAAGGTTTAACAAACATACCCTATAGCTTATTTGAGTAACTTATAAGCTTCTTAAATTTAAATAAGTTTTGCTTAGTGGGACTAATTTATTAAATAATTAATTTTAATATAAATTAGCTTATCATATTTACCAAAACCACTTAAGAGTAGATAAAATGAAAAAAATAAAATAAAAATAATAATCCAAATAATAGGAAAGTAGCAAGCACCCCCTACCCTGCCCCCACAACTTTAAAAACCTCCCCTTCCCATCAGAATCCACAAGTCTTCCTTTCTCTCTCTCTCTCTCTCTCTCTTTTATCTCTCTCCTCCCCTTTCTCTCTCATGAAATCACCTCTGTAGACTACACAGTAGCAGTCTCAGAAAGCACCGTACCAGAGAAAAATATGGGGAAATACATTCGAAAACCTAAAACTTCTGGTGACCTCTCCGTTAAGGATGTCTCTCAATCCTATCTCGGTGTTCGCACCCGGGCCAAAACCCTAGCTCTGCAGCGCCTCCAGTCGTCCTCCGCCTCCGCCGCCGACGCTTCCCATGCCTCGCCGCCGCCTCCAAAGCCTGATTACCTCGAGCTGCGCTCCAGGCGCCTTGAGAAACCCCCTCTCCGGAAGAATTTTCCCAATTCCCCAAAAAACCCTGCTGCTACAGAAAAACCCCAATTCGAGAATTCGGCCGAGAAACCTTCGCCGGAACCGGCTGTCCTTCCAATTGAACCGGCAGGGGAAGACGATGGGCGCTTTGAAAGGCTCAACGGCGGTGGTTCGGAAATTGGGGATTCTGAAATTCAGGCGTCTTTAGGAGAAAACAATTTGGATTTGGAAGCCAGGGAAAGGTATATTCTTTTTATATCTCATCCATTTTACTTCTTATTTTCTAACAATTTATCTATTTATCATCTCGTTTTTGTCCCTTCCATTTTTTTTTTCTGGCTACCAATTTTACTTTAGCCGGATGAAAGAAAAGTTTTTTTTTTTTTTTTTTTTTTTTTTTTTTTGGGTTTTGTGAAAAATAAAATCTTTACAAATATTATGAAACTGATTTTATGCAGTGAAAACTCTTTATTTATTTATTTTTCATTCACTTACTCTGTAATCTGGAAATTTTCATGTAAATAACGACTGTCCTTTTCTCTCTGTGTAAAGCAGTAAAAAAGGTCTTTCTTTGGGGGTTAAAGGAAAGGATTTATTGGCCTTTTGGGTGTGTGTATCTGATGGTTTTGTTTGAAAAATTTCCTTGAAAGAGCATTTATTCTGCACTTTTAGAAATACTTGTAGAGTTTCTTTTTCATCTTTAAAGGTGTTTCTTTCTTATTATACCATTTTTGTGTTTCCATTTATTTTTATTTGGACTCTCATTTTAACTCCATTGTTTGTTAATGAAGGTGGTTGTAAATTGTTTCTTTTTTATTGGTTCAGGTAAATTAGTTGGGAACCATTGTTTTGTTACTGCAATATTGATAAATCTGTTACCAGAAAATATGGCTAAGTTTGTATTTTCTTTTTGTTTCTTTCTTGTTTTTTTCTGATTTATTGTGATGTTGAGCAGTTGAAAGAGTAGTAAAGGCACATCATTTTTGGGTGGTTTTTAGTTTCTCAGTTTTCTAACTAATTAATTTTGTATATTTGATTTGTGTTTGGTATGTGTTTTGTATTGTCAGATTTATAAAGGTGTTTTGATGCTTGATTTATCTTTCTTTTTCTAAAAAAAAAATGTAAACTTACCTTAACTGCAAAGATGTTGGTATGCTTGATTAATGCCTTTCTGAAAACATGTAAAGTTGACTGACATGGTCATTCTTGCTTCTAGAAAACCCCATGGCATCCATAGCTTCTTTAAATAAACTGTGCCATGGATAAAAAGTTCAAAATCGTCATCTCTTTGTACTTATCGTTATTAGCCGACTGTTGCTTAAAATCGAAAGAATGAACATTGCAAACTGACTTTTAATTGTGTATGATGATGAGCTTTTCAAGAATTGAGTTTGAGCAATTGACTTTTTACATTAGCCTAATTTAGAATAGGTCTCTTTTTGCAAACTCAATATTAAGTTATTAACTGATTTAAAATTTTGTGCTTTGAGCAGGGGCACAAGAGAAAGCACCCCGTGCAGTTTTATCAGGCCCGGCGACAGCATTTCGACACCTGGATCTTCTACTAGGCCCAGAAGTCCCAGTTCAAGGGCCCAAAGCGCGCGTGGAGAAATTCCTACTGCTCGTGAGCTGGAGGAGTTTTTCGCCCAAGCAGAGCAGTCACATCAGCGCCGTTTCATGGAGAAGTACGTGCTCTCTCGTCTACTTCCAATTCACTATTTTCAAGAATTATGAGCTAATAAATAAATACGTGATATTTTGTACTCGTGCAGGTATAATTTCGATATCGTGAACGATGTGCCCCTCCCTGGACGTTACGAGTGGGTTAAAGTGTTGCCCTGAGCCAAGAATAAATTGCTAAACTCCTAACCTTTGATGCTTTTTAGGTTGTCGTGGTCGATTAGGTCGAACATAGGATTACAATGTTACTACCCCTGCAATCCCTTTGATTAAACAGTGTAATATTTACCGATGTTTAGAAAAAATTACTAAGGCCCCCGGGAATTGCAGGACTAGACTAAGTCACTAACCATTTGAAAAGTAGAAATCCCAGCACAGAATGTAACATTAGGCTGATGAAAAAAAAAAGTTGCATCCTTGTAATTTTCAGGCAACCATATTTAGGTAGTTATTTATCCTTTCTGACTCTGGTTTATTATGATATCATCTGGTTTAGTATGCAAAATAAAGTTTAAATTCCATATCTCTCTCTCTCTCTCTCTCTCTCTCTCTCTCTCTCTCTCTCTCTCTCTCTCTCTCTCTCTCTCTCTCTCTCTCTCTCTCTCTATCCTTTGGCTGTCTGTAGCTATCAAATATTTATGGTTTTGTATACCAGAAATTATTGGTGAAATCTAACTAGGATGCCTCAGGTTCTGAGCCTTGTCGGGGTTCGATTTTTCCCAAACTACTACTATATATGAAATGTATATTTTCATGAAGCTCGAAAAGCTGTCGAGCCAAATTCAAGTGGGCATCATTTATTGAATCCAAGTACTTTAAGTTTTCGTGGAGATGATGACCCAACAACACCCCCTATTTGTTGGATTCTTGCAAGTTAATTTTTTTTGTTATTGCCTCACATCACATGGTCCATTGCACGGCCACACAATTTTTTTCTTTTATTCTTTCATCTTTTTTTTTTTTGAAAATGTGAATTATTATTATTATTATTATTATTTTTTTGCCCCTTTTGTGTCAGAAAAAATTGTAACTACATGAGTGAAATATTAGATTTGATGAGGTGCAGTTGCAGTACAATTTTGGACAATTTCAAAGTGAAATTGGTGGTGTGGGGTGGGGGGTCCGTGGGTTCATGATATCTTCCGGCGTGTCTATGCCCGCAAATAATATAACAAAAATTATGTACTATTTATTTGTGTACGATTTTTCTTTTTTATTTTTTTATTTGTTTTTTTGCAGATTTCAGACCATCATAATTAGTGAAAATGATTTCTACCTAGCATTTATTGTTGCAAATTTTAAGGTGCCTCTGGATTGGGTCTACAAAACCTAGAGAGGGGTCCTTTGGTACTCTTCGAAATTAAGGTTGTGTACTATTAGTCCCGCTCACCTGCCCACGGTGGGCAGTGCCCACCATTTTTTTTTTACATGAAAAACGTATTCTCAGAATACATTTTTCAATTAAATTAATTGAAAAACGTATTCTCAGAATACGTTTTTCATGTAAAATAAAGTGGTGGGCATTGCCCACTGTGGGCAGGGATCAAAATTTTGTGTACTATATAGTATATATTTGTGATTTATCTTGTATATATCTGATTTCAAAAGCTTGTCAATATGGAAAATCATTAGAGAAGAATGTCCCCAATTTTAGAAGACCAAGAGTTGATATTACTATTACTATCCACTATGAACCGTGTACGTATCGAGTTGCTAGATTATTGCAAACTTGCCCCTGATTAGGATTTGTGGTTTTATTTCGACACTCTAGGTCCTTTGAGCATGTTCGATATCACTGATCTCTCACGGTGCGCCTGCCAAGAAATTTAGAAATTAAGTTAGCGCCCGATGATTTATGTGGGGGGAACCCGACAGGGTATCTTAAAGCTCGATTATTTACGTGAAGAGGTCAGGACGACTGGATAAATCATTTCGAGCTCCAATTTTTACGACGAGAGGTCGGGAGGGCCTGGCAAGTCATCTCGAGCTGTGATATTTTATGACAAGAAGTATGGAGAACTCAAAAGGTCGTCTCCAATTTTGATATTTTACGACGAGAGGTTGGGAGGACCAGACAAATCGTCTCAAGCTCCGGTATTTTACAACGAGAGGTCGGGAGGACCCAAAAAGTCGTCTCGAGTTTTGATATTTTACAACGAGAGGTCGGGAGGACCCCCGGCGAGTCATTTCGAGTTCCAATGTTTTATGTAGAGATTGGGAGAACTTGGCGAGTCATTTCGAGCTCTTAAGTTTTATGTGGAAAGATCAGGAAGACCCGATTAATCATTTTGTAGCCCGATTATTTTAGTATAGAGGACGGGAAATCTCAACGAGAAATTTTGCACCTCGATTATTTTTGCAGAGTGGTTGGGTTGAAGAGAAATTTAGTGTCCTAGTACAAAGGTCAGAAAAGCTCAACGAGAAGTTCTGTACTCCGGTTGTTTATACAGTAGGTTGACTCGAGGAGAAGTTCGCGGCCCAGTTATTTTTGTAAAGAGGGCGGGAGGACCCGATGAGTTTTTAGAGCCCCGGTGATTTATGTGAAGTGGTCGGGAATAATATTTCCGACCCCAGGTACATAAGTGTTAGGATCTATGAGGATCTTGTTATGTACAAGTCACGAATTCAATAGCATACGTAAACCTATGCCCAACGGATCTAAAGGTTTCGCATAGGAAACTTAGGACTTAAAATTAATCATGAATCTGATGGATTCAGGATGACCTGGAACAACACACAAAGAAGCCGGTACGGACGTGGGGAGTCGCCGACGTCGGGTCGCGTGCGTTGTAGGGTCACCGGTGGGTAGCGATGGTGGCGGTGGATCGCAACAGTTTTGTCGGCGGGTCGGGGTCGGTGATCCTCGGCCTTCAGGAGGTGGTTCGTCGGCTCCAGTAGATGATTATGGGGTCTCGATTACCTTCCAGATCTTCTACTGTATCACTCTTACACCTCTTCAACTTGTACCGGTGGAGCAACAAGAAGAAGATAAAGCTCGAACAGAAAACTAAGAGAGAGAGAGAGAGGGAGAGAGAGGGAGAAAGAGGGAGAGAGAGAGAGAGAGAGCGAGAGAGAGAGAGAGAGAGAGAGAGAGAGAGAGAGAGAGAGAGAGAGAGAGAGAGAGAGAGAGAAGGCGTGTGTTTGTATAATACACATGTAGGATAATTCTGGTCTCTTCTTTTCTTTTCCATGAGCCTAATGATGTATATATAGAGCTGTAGTAGAGACTCTTATGAGATTAAAAATAGGACTTTTTAAGTAGTGGACTAATTGTGGGTCTGGCCCACTCTTCCAATTACTTAAACAATAAATATTATGGATACTAACATAATATTATTGCACTCTCTTTTCCTAAATCAAATTACAATTGAGACTCCAACATAATTACCCGTATTACCTCCCCATGTTTAAGATATTATGTTCATTAATTAATTCGATTACTGAAAATCAAGAATTGATTAATATATTATTATATAACCGAAGCTAACGCTCGTTCATCACATTATTACTATGTCGGAATATAATCTACCTGCAGGGTTTAACATAATAATCTTTCATAAACTCACTTCGGGGACATCATCAAACTAAACGTACATGGAGACCGTAAATATCCTAATAGCACATCATACATGCAACAATACTACACAAGACAGTAAGAATATTAATCCAGCGAACTGAACCTCACCCAAGTGAATCAAAATAATATATACTGCATATATATGTCTGTTTAATATCTTACGGATTAAGAGAACGCAGTAATTAACCTAGGCCTAGTTCGTTTACGACGATCAGTATAAAATGAACTTCTTCTCTCTGGGATCCTGTTCAATATATAAATGTACTAGTGCAACTAATCAGTCAAGACCAACTGTACGTTGACACTACAACCGTTCAGATGAGGTGTTCATTTCCATCTAGGTTGTGAACCACAATTCTTGTTTCGCAAGTAATTGATAGAATGATCTTCGGTTCGCCCGATGACGACCCATTCTATCTAAGTGCAAAGCAACAGAACATAGAACTTGTTTAATCAAACATGGTTCTCATTCATAAAGGGTAACAGTGTAATATCATACATACCCAAGCTTTTAGTATATGACACTAACAATAAGTTAATTCCTACTCCTTCTGGTGATCAAGTTAAATGATTATGGTAAGTCTCTTAGGATCATATTTTGTGGAGAAATGTCAATTGTTTGCATATAATCAGTAAGATGTTATGCTTTGGTAACGAGTGAAAGTCGTTCTCATTAGCTCGGTACTTAAAATATACAAGATGACAACTCCGAGCACACGAGCTCGGGGGCCACTGGCGAAACAAAAAGCGGAGAGTTGGCCTAAGAGCCATGTAAAATGCAATGGTGATAGAACTCCAAGGATGGCAGAACCCCGAGTAGGTGGCTCAGGGGCTATATATTTTTTCGCCGCAGAACCTTGAGAAGATAAGCTCGAGGGCCAAAAGTTTAAGGTTCGCAGAACCCCGAGAAGATGGCTCGGACGACATAAGTTCAAGGTTGGCAGAACCCCAGCAGATGGCTCAGGGACCATCCGTTCAGGTTTGACAGAAGCCCGAAAAGATGGCATATAGCCCATAGTAGATGGTTTGATGGCCATAAGTTCAAGGTCCGCAGAACCTCTAGCAGATAAGTTAGGGGGGGCCATAGGTTCAGTGTTTTCATTCCGCTCGGGGGCCATAAGTCTAAGGGAGCTTTAGCTAGTGAGGGATAAACACTTGTGGTTTCTCTCGTTACTATAAGTTTTCATTTGTCTGCTATTAGTTCTGATTGAGTGTGAGTTCTCAACTTTGATTAATACTTGAGATTCGATCTGAGCATGAGTTAACTCATCCACCTAATTATTCTGGTTATTTGTTAGTATCTAGCTATTGAATTGTTCAACTTGTGCGAGTTGTTTGATTCTTATGGTTAGTCGATTGATCGTCCTCTGATCCACGTAAATAACTTTTAAAATTGACAGGTGGGGAGTTATTTGACCTAGGCTTCTATACAGTAGACATGTTCGTAATTGTATTCCCTATGTGTTAGCTAATTTGATGAACATGTCGTTTATTTATGTTTGTTCTCTTATCCGTTATTGATGATAAATCTCCAGATGTGTATGCTTGTCGAATCATTTAACCAACTTCACATTTGCATCTAATATTGAAAATAGTTATTCCCTACTTTACTTTATAGTTAGTTAATTGCTTTTCTGATTGTTGGTATCTTTTAGATAATCTCTCCCAACAATACGTGGTTAGAATGTTTAGAACTTTATTTTTCTTTCGTGTGTGATTGACGTTGATTATAGATTTTGATCTGTCTTCCTCTAGAGTTAACTTAATGTCGGGATTCTCAAAGAAGATAATAACGTACACAACACATGTATTCATTTGAGATTTAAACTAGTCTCACAAAATTGTGAAATATTCAAATTATTTATCACTTATTTACTTTGAACTTTTTGAACCTTAATGTGAATTTAAAGGGAAATAACATTAGCAAAATCTTAATTAAATCATGCATCTTAAAAGTTAAATATTCTAATTAAATTAAAAAAAGTTTCAAATTTTAGAAAATCTAATCTCACTAAAAGTCCAAACCGAGATCACCAAAACAAATGATAATCTTTCAAAGTTCAAAGACAATCTCCCATCTCCCCGGCATTATTTGAAATAGAAAGTTTAGGTTACCAGATTTTTTATTTTTTATTTTTTTTCATTTTCCCCGATAGGTAATAAAAACAAGAACTTTACCATTAACTTTTTTTTTTCTTTTTTGTTGTTGTAACGATAGACTTTTATAAATATATAGACTTTTATAAACACATATTTACAATATGGAGAACTAACTAACAATAGTCGAATCAAGCAGCTGCACGGCCGAATTTAATGGGCAAACAACCAAAGGGGAGCTTAGACTACCACAATCCACAACACACCCACGGTATTACATTACTCCAACTAGTGGGATATACAACTCCTAAAGAGAATAAACACCACAACAAACACAAAAAATCAAATAGCATCCACATATTCTAAAAATCGTAAAAAACTAAAGGAAAAAAGAAAAATAAATAAAATAAATGAGGCCCTCCCCAATAGCCGATAAATTGCTCCAAGCCACCATCGCACGAGATGAGAGATGACCCCCAGGAGACAGGCCACAACCCATGACGCAAATCTAGTCACTCACTTCACCAAGAACTGGTGACTGCTAACATAAATCCACCCCCACCCGAATCAGAGGTCAAACTCAGAGCCTCACCCAGAAGGCCCACAGCAAAACCATCCCCACCACAACCCCGACGAAAGCAGCTGAAAAATGCACAAACACGAAAGAGGCTCCCCTCGGAGGAATCCCCAATCCTAGTCCCTGGAGACGGTCAAGATTAAGGGAAAGAGTCGACGTCGACCGTAACACCGTCCGCCAGAAAAGCTTGACAAACAGTACCCACAACCCCACTCTCGCCATCGTTGAGTCGTGCAGAAGCCCTGCCGCAGCCGCTCGGAATGGAGAGATGTGCGGCGCCGAAAACACAACATAACCAGAGGTTTGAAGGACGTCACGCCGAAGCCGGTCATCTCCTCGGTGGAACGGAGCAAACGATTGTGAGAAGGCTTGGAGATGGATATGACTATGGGTAAAATTACAAAAATGATACACTAAGTTGGTCGTTGTCAACAAAAGAGACATTATGTTGGCACGCACAAAAAAGAGACACGAAGTTGGCATTTTGGTCGGAAACGGCACACTAATCACCCCCCCTTGATAAAAATCCGACGTGGCGTGATTAATTTATTACACGGCTCTTTCTTTTTCGGGCTCTTCATACGTGGAATTTTCGTGTATGCCACCGTGGACGGATGTACATTTTGGAGGGAAAATCGCACCACACCCGTTGACCAACCGATGACCAGGTATTAATTTGGGGAAATCACTAAATTCAGCCCTAATTCACCATTTCGATCGTGCACAAATTAGGGCAATTCGAAGAACCCTAAAAATCGCCACCTTCAATTTCGACCACAATCACTTAATTCAATTATCAAAACATTAATAATAGAGAATCACGAAGATGTCAGCGTCTTCATTTTCTTCTCCGTCTGAAATTTTATGCTCATGTGGAGAGAAGGCGCAATTGAGGACTTCGAAGACGAGTACGAATCCAGGGAAAAGATTCCATGGTTGTAAGAAATGGAAGCAAGGAGGGTGCGAATTTTTCATGTGGGCCGAACCAACTTCTCAAATCAACTCAGCAACTTCATCAGGTATGAATAATCAAGATTTGGCTCATGAATCTGAAATGAAGATTGTGTTGCTGGAGGCTGAAGTGAAAGTTCTGAAGATGAAGATTTCAATGCTTGAAGATTCCAATGGAAAATTTGATTCTCAAATGAAAATGATGATGGACAAGATTAAGAGAATTCACTTGTTTATTCTTGGTATTTGTTTTGGTTTGACCTTATGTTTTTTAGTGAAGTAGAGTTTGTTCAAGCAGATGGGATCTGTATTGTGCATTAAAAAAAAAAGGTATGATCTATTCTGATGTAGTGAGTATGTTATTGGTTGATTATGAAGTGGATTGATTTTTGTGGACTGCAAGAAATGTATTATGTTTGTATTATGAAGTGTATTGATTTCTGTGGATTTCTGTGGATTGATTTCTGTTATTTTGCAACTTAGATGAAGGGATTAAAATCAACAATGCATTAGGTTGTCATTAACAAAACTTCAAAAAATGAGCCATTAAGAAAACCATCTAAATCAATCACCATTCACCATAACAAAACAATATCCCAT
>CACSLK010024540.1:17468474-17479020 GCA_902706635.1 Striga hermonthica | reverse complement strand
CAAGGCTTTCGAGAAGCACTGCTCGGAGAACCCGGCTGCAACCCCTCAAGTGTTCCCTCATCGGCCAGCAGCAAATTGAGGATGAAATTTCCAAAACGACGCCGTTCACGGAGGAAGAAAACGCACTGATCGACGCTTTGATCGGAATCCAAGGCCGCGGCCGCTCCGCCTCCTCGGCGCAACTCCAGGTAAACAAACATTATCTATGTTTTCCATCAAATTTCCAATTTTTTTTCAATCCTTTGATGCTTGAGTAGATTTGGATAGCGCAATAGGAACATCTTCAGAACTATATATTACACTCACATACACACACAAATGGTTTAAATTTTAACAGGAAGTTGAAAGGGCCGTCCAGAAATTAGAAGATTTAAAGGGTGTCCCTGATCCAGTAAGTCACTTGTTCACTATGCACAATGATTATGTTTATTGTTTGATTAATGTGATGAAGTGATAATTGAAATTTACAGACAGGATCGAGCTTCATCGAAGGACGTTGGCAGTTAATGTTCACCACAAGACCTGCAACAGCTTCCCCAATTCAGGTTATAATAGTTTAAATATAGACTATCTATTTTTCTCCTGCTTTTCGAACAAGAATAGACTGCTTTAGTTTTATTGATTCTTGTGTTAAGTTCCTCTGGGTGTGACTAACTCTGGGGCCTAATGCAGAGGACATTTGTTGGGGTTGACGCTTTCAGTGTGTTCCAGGAAGTGTATCTTCAAACTGATGATCCACGGGTCTCGAATATCGTAAAGTTTTCGGATACAATTGGTGAGCTGCAAGTTGAGGTACAAAATTTGTATTACGAATGGGTTTCATGTGGGATCTGTGACATTCAAGCACAAATGCTAGTTGTGGAAGACAATGCTGTTGAATATGCGAAGTTGCAGACCGTGATGTTTAATTCCCATATTTTTTAACAATGTTGGTTATTTGCATATCTACTGGCACAATTGTATGTGCTTTAGCACCTCATAAATCAAGAAGGCCATACCTTTATGTTTGTTTCAAATTTCAAACTGATATTTCATAAACAAACAAATAAATGTAAAGTTCGAAAGGGTTCTTTTAGTTATGTTATTTTGATTATATAGGCAGTGGCATCAATCGAAGACGGGAAAAGGATCCTCTTCCGGTTTGACAGGGCTGCCTTCTCGTTTAAATTCCTTCCATTCAAAGTTCCATATCCGGTGCCTTTTAGACTTCTTGGAGATGAGGCAAAGGGCTGGTTGGACACTACTTACTTGTCTCAATCTGGAAAAATACGTATATCACGTGGAAACAAGGTAAACTAGCTCATTAGCATCAAAAGAACTCTATGATTTTAAAAGTAAGCATTTTATGCTCTTTGGTGAATTAGCGATTTGTAACTCGTTTCACAGTCTCTTATGCCAAGGAAAGGACTATGAGTTCCAAATGCTATAGTGCAGGGATCGACATTTGTGCTGCAAAAGGAAACTGAACCAAGACAGAGATTGCTATCAGTCATTTCTAATGGTAGTGATGTGAGAAAGGTTCGTTGCTATTTGTCTCAGATCTTTTTTCTTATAATAAATATGAGGATTTAGTTTGACGATCACATGTCTGGAACATCATGAACAGGGTATTGATGAGTTTATCACGTTAAATCGAAATGCGGCTAAAGGTGAAATGGAACTTTTGGAAGGAGAGTGGCTAATGATATGGAGTTCACAGGTTCTCTTCTCATAAGCATGAGGGGGAAAAGAAAATTCATCAGAAAATTTCATATGTATCTAGGGCTTTCTGCATAAGACTGATTTGTCATTATTTTTCATTGCAGGAAGAAACAGAAAGTTGGTTAGAGAATGCTGCAAAAGGTTTAATGGGAAAGCAGGTATCATCAAGAAATCGTTCATGTTTCAAGTTTTGTTCCTTTTTGTTTTTCTTTTAGTGTCTGCATAAATGATTTCTGTCTAACTCTCAGAAGCTGATGAATATTACTGTAGATTATTCGGCCAAATGGCGGCATGAAGTTCCTGGTCGATATTTTGTTAGGTTTCAAATTCTCCATGACTGGAAAATATGTGTAAGTTGCTACGAGGTCCTATTGTGTATTATTTACCCAACTGAATATCATTATCATATATAACGGTTCATCACAAGATTTTGATGCCTAATAATTTTCATATTAAGGAAATCTGGGATCAACACGTATGATATCACGATGGACGATGCAGCCATAGTGGCTGGTCCGTATGGGCTTCCAGCTGAATTGGAGACCAAGTTCACACTTGAACTTCTGTAAGAAACTTTTGCTAATATTGAGCTTTATGCCTATAGAATTATCCATAAGGTGAAACTTTAGTTTACTCTCCCTCCCCTGTATATATGCTGCAGATATACGGATGAAAAGATAAGAATCAGTCGCGGGTATAACAAGATTATTTTCGTCCATGTCCGTGTCGATTGACCTTCAGAAAACGAGTGTGCAGCGGCCTATGTGTATTTTCTCATATGAATCTTGATTCTTGAATGTAATTAATTACGAGGGAAGAACTTGGTCACGAATGCATTGTTTTGAACGATCATGGATCCTTGCAACCAGTTTACAGCAGCCTGTAGGCTGTAATATTCAAAACATGAAAGAACCACTTTGAGGCTTAAGCTGCTTAATTTTTTGGAAGTGTAAGCCAATGGGAATAGTTATTGTTGCACAAGTGAGTGTAGATTATTATTAGATTAAAGTTTGGGTTATGTCAATGAGCTCTACCCCACTTTAGTCTTATCCATTTTACAAAGGAATCTTTTAGGAGCACCCCACATCTTGAGTTGAAACTTTGCTGGTGCTATGGGTGGTGACCTCATCTTATTCGAAGATAAACTTATCTAATCAAATCCTTTTTTTTTTTTTTTTTGGTCACTTGGGTTATTATATTTTGGAGTCAATTTAAACTAGTATAACACCGTGTATTACATGGGGTTATTAATAAATTATTCAGAAATTTTAAAATTAATGAGACAAATTATTTTAAATTTTATTTACTTTTTTACAAAAAAAATATATATTATATATATTTTAAAATGATACTTGTTACTTGTGGACTTACATGTGTCATATTATAATAATTTTTTTAAAGATAAATATAATTTATTTTTTTTATACATACAATATGGTTGTTAAATGGAAGTTCATCAATAGATGATTAATTTGATATATTATATATGTAAAACTGATAAAAAATACAAAAGTTATAAACTTTTAAAATACAATGGTTATAGTAAGAAATGATATTAAAATACAATTAATACATATAACATGACTGTAAATAATTAACATATTTATGGATAATCTGGACCTAATTATTTTTTAATTAGACGTAAATTAAAATCTATTCAATCCTAATAACGAAGCATACAATTTTGCTACATAAGATCTCGAAGCATGCGAGTCTGCCACTTAGAGGCTCATTACTGAAAGATTCCCTTCATGTTAAGGGATATTGCTCACGGTCTCGAAACTAAAAGTATACAAACTTGACTGCTGAGTCACTTACAAATGTTCATAATTGACATAATTATCCCAATAGCATAAATTGATTATGATTTCTTAAATTAAAGTAGTCAACTCAATAATCTACAACAGATCAAGTTGTAACAAAAGTACAGAACTAACTCTTCAAAACGATAATATACGGTAATAATAAATATATAATTGTAGACTATCTAATTTTCCGCTCATTTTATTTCATGTAATTATTAAAAATCAGCCTTATAATTTGTATTAATTATGTTTAATTATACTTTTAATTATTATATCATATTTTAATTATTATTACTAATAGTAACTAACTATAAAGTCACACTAAATAATTTATGAAAATTACACAATCATAAATAATTATATATCAAAATGTTTTTTGAAACTATTTATTTTGAAACTAATATTATATTTTAATTTTTATCTCATTAAATGATTTTTTTTAAATAGCTATTTGATATTAATAACATAGGATACCCTTTAAATTCACGTAAACTATAGTTGTAAATTTAATTACGATCCTCTAAATTTGTAAAAGTAAAACACGCATTATTCTTTATATCTTATGCAATCTATAATCTATATAGTAATTCATATGTAAATAAAATAGCTTATAATTATATTATTTTTTAATTACTGATACAAATTTATAAAATATTATATGCCCGTTATATTATATAACTTATGATATTAATTAAAATATCTACACACACTAAAAAGGAAAGAAAAAAGCAAGGAAAAAAAAAAGGTTAGTTGGCAACAATTTGCAATTATGAGGCTAAAAGAAGAGCTGGACACCTGCAAAGAACAAGAAACAAACATCCAACTAAATTCATGAAAGACTGGAAACTTTTGTGGCCAATAAAACCTGAACTTACAGAGAAGTCCTCAGTCCTCACACAACTCCTGCAACAAACTTATTTCACATTGAGATAGTTTCAATAGAACAGCAAGACCCATAAGCAATATGCTGTGCTAAATCGGCTGCAAATCAAAACCGAAGAAAGAAATAGTCTACCTGGTAGCTTATCGATTACCAAGTCACCACAAGCCTAAAAAGAACGGACCGAGCATCTTGCAGGCTTCTATAAACGGTGCTAACTAAAATTTAAGTGTCTACTCAGGGACAACAAAACAACAACACAAGAAATCAAAAGGATTAAGGATATAACAGGACTAGATTGCCAGAACAGCAAACAGGTACACCAACTGAAGCGTGATCTTTTCAGGAACTCGGATACAAGTAGAATGATTATTAAGAGAAGATGGTAAAAATTCACAGGTTCACTACAAACAATAGAAATATATGCTCAAGCCTCCACAGGATGAAGGGAAAGAAAAGGAAACATCGCCACCTATCCACAACTACCCAACCCAAACAGGAATTCATAATCTCCATTTACTAGATAGTAGATACCCGCCATGGTAAGAAAACAGACATGGATAGGGGATAGTAGAAGAAGCTCTGCAGCACAAATTATGCAACATATCAAGAACAAGCCAATAAAATTTGAAAGAAAACCAGATCCTTTCTCTTTGTTACACTTGAGAAGACACATCAAGTTCAGGATTTTTAACTAAAGCACACTACCAAGTACAAAACCTAAATGGGAATGCAACAGTGAAGATATACATGCACATTGACAACAGCGGGACGATTTCAAAAGTCATTGAACCAAATCTTCTCTTTGTGCTTCCATACAAACTCGTCATTCATCCATCCCTCAACCGAACATTGCTAGTATCTTCTGTGATTCCTAGTTTTCCGTACAAATATCTTTACCTGCCACCACAGGTTCACATGACTCTGTATCAACATTGTCGGTAACATTAACTTCCATATCCTCATACTTATTCTCTTCATGGTGATTATCCTCGTCTCCCTCTTTAACAACCTTATTGTTCCCTTCAACCTTGTCGGCATCAAGGGCCTCATTGTTGTAAATTTCTTCTTTTCCCTGCATCTTAGTCAGCTTACCATTCTCATCATCAGCCTCAGCAACCATATCATCTTTATTATCTGCTTCCTTCCCAAAATATAACTCATCACCTTTTTCATTATTTGCGTCAGCGAATTCATTCTCTTCGTTATTTTCTCCTTTACCTTGAGAACCACAAAGCTTTTTACTTCCCTCGCCATCTCCACCAACCACATCAAATTCTTTCTCCACTTCCTTTTCAAAACCGAACCCTTCAATTTTCTCTGCAGTTTCCACTTCCGTGTATGTCGCATCACAGTTTTTTCCCTTACAGACCCTCATATTATCTTCACTGAAGTCCTCATTATTGTCCCCAACAGATTGACCACCCTCCTCTCCACGGCTCCCGCTCTCATTTTCAGACTCATTCTCAACAACTTCCTCATTTATTATTTCTCCACCTCTGTTCCCTCTCCCTTCCAGAAACAGCATCCTCCTCCTCAAATCATCCAACTCCCTTTCCATCAAGAACAGCCTCTCCTTCAATATCAGGTTCTCCTCCTCCAGCTGGGCAATGTGGCTGTCCTGATCATCCACCCGGTTCTCCAGCACACTGTGGAAATCCATTCCGCCGGCTGTACCACTATTCGGGTTATAAATCATCTCAAACCGGCTAAGGTCATGGTCCAACCTCCTCTCAACCTCGACATGCTCCTCAACATCACTCTCACTCGATCCCCCTTCATCCTCATCATCATCCTCATGGGGCTCCATCTCGTGCCCGGGCGACCTCAACCGAATCAAACCCTTCATCGACCCGTACCCATCCACCCCCCACTCCTCTTTCGCCATGTCAACCAAAACCTCCCTGGATGGAGAAAATATGGGAGTCGGAAGGACAGCTGGCGTCATGGGGGAAGGTGAGACAAGCGATGCTATGCCGCCGCTCTTTTTTGCCCGGATTAAAAACGAGGTCGTGTTCCTCGGAGCATAGGGGGCATTTCTGCTGTTGTTAAAATTATTGTAATTGCCGCTGACCATGTTTGGGTTCGGGTTCATGTTCATGTTGTTGTTCTTACTGAACTTCTTCTTCGTGAAGAACTTGCGGGCCTTGATTCGATTCTGGTGCTGCAATTCATTCAGAGTGGGAGGTTGATAGCTGTTAAAGTTCATATTCCCTAAGCCACCGCCTGCACCTCCATTGTTGATTATGTTAACACCGCCGGCAAGGCCTGAGCTGGAACCAGACATTAGGGATTTCTGCAGGTCGTTGTTCCTCCTCTTGTCGTTGGGCTTACTTACCTTTTTCCCCTTCCAATTGCTCCTCGGACCCAATGATTTGTTGAAGGACGACAATGGAGGTTTCATGGCACCGGGATTAGGGTTGGGTTTCTGAAACTGCATCGTCGGCTGGGACCACATGCCGCCATAGCCTCGATTCATCGGAGGAACCATCTGCGGACAAAAATCAATCGAATTATTCGATTGGAAAAGAAACTGATGGAGATTCCGGGATTGATTCAGGTGAAATGCAATTACCTGCGGCGGAGGCTGTTGATTCATTTGATTCATACCCATCATGTTCGGATTCAAGTTCATCAAGTGCTGCTGCTGCTGCTGCTGATTCATCATCGGAGCTTGCTCGTTCATTTCAATCAACCCTCGATAACAGGATTTGGAAAACGAAATCAGATAAACACGGTAGGAACAAAAAAAAAAACAGAGAAATTTGAGAATTATCCTAGGGTTTGAAAGCCCAAAGAGACGTTATAGTTCAAATTCCCAAGAAAAAACAAAAACAAAACGATCCAGCGCCTCGTGGGAGTCCAACAACAGAAGATTTGAAATTCGCAGATCCAAATCACAGAGCAACGTTCATGTGCGTGTTGATAACAGTTGGTTCGCAAATTCTCTCTCTAAAATCTCGAGTTTCGCATTTCTGATCCTCTGCACCAACTGCGTGTTTTCGGGCCGTTTGGTATTTGGGGACGAAGGGCCGACCGGGGTTAGGTTTATATATAGGCGAGGTGGGTCGGTACGGACGGCTGAGATCTGATCTTTGGAATAGACGGATGAGATCGAAAGCGCGTGTTGCACAAGTGGGGAGGGATCAGGTTTCGTATCCGCGGGGTAATAAATTGGCCTTCATATTTCGAATATTTACGTCGACCACCATTTGGTGCCGGACGACGTCGTAACTCGTAAGCTGGTGGTTGTGGGGCACGTGCTTGTTTGACAATTGACATGTCGCATAGGGGTATGAATGAGTAAAAGATATTTATTATTATTATAAATTAAAAATGCTCGTTAAATAATATTTATATATTAAAAATATTCATTAAATAATATTTATATATTGAATATATGAAATCAATATGTAACATTATTTACCTATATTAATTTATTAAAAATATTATATTAAATTTTGATTACGTAAAAAAAATCAAATATAAATAATCGATTTATTCGTTTAGTTAAACGAGTTATACAAAACAATCAAAATAATTTATTATCAATATTATAAAATGTATTTATCATTTAATAGTAATACTTAATATTTAAATTATTTTTTGATTGATAATATATAATATTAAATTTTGAAATCAATAATGTGCGTTCGCGTATACTGTAATGTGCAGTTTGTATAATATTATTATGCAGTCTGTTGGTTGATTATTTTTTTATGTGTATTTCAATCTTACAAATGTTAATAATGTGCTTTCAATGGACTTTATTTTGCATTTTTTATTTGTACAATGAAAATAAATTTAGTCATTTTAATTTTTTATTTAATATTTTATATTATTGTTTGTTAAAAGCAAATAAGAGAATGACAACAAAATTTGTTTGTTATACTAATGCACATTCTTGAAAGTAATAATGTGCATTTGGGCTAACAAATACAGTGCAATCTGACAATCACTAATGTGCCTAATGTTTAATTTGATTTTGCTTTTAGTCCGGGGTATTTTTTATATGCAAATTCAATCTAATACCGAAATGAAATAAACGAGTTAGTCGAATAATTAGTCGAATTAACCTTAATAATTAAAGTATTTAATTTTTTATTATGTATTTAATATTTTTTTTGGTTAAAATAATATAATATGTATGCATAAAAGATGTTTGACAATAATATTGTGTTTTAAAGTATTTAATTTTTTTATTATGTATTTAATATTATTTTTTGCTTAAATTAATATAATATGTATGCATAAAAGATGTTTGACAATAATATTGTGTTTTCTTTATATAGATTTTACAAAATTTTAGATCTGGCCCAAAAGTTAAATTAAAAATAATCAAAATTATAAAATTACAAATAAGTCTTTTATAATTATCTAATTTCCAATATCAATCCTTAAACTTAAATCTCAATTTTTGTCCCCGTCAACCTCCAAGTACCTCACTGACCGACAGCCACCAGCCTAGCTACACCACCACCACCACCCAAATCTAGTCATTATCAATTTTATTTACGAATTTATGTCCGTCTAGTGCAATTCCCGTCAATCTCGCCCCCAATTTTTACAGCAAAGGAACCCGGATATACGCACAGACAAGGGCAGAGCTAGCATTTTATATCTACTCGGGCTAAAATTATTTTTGCAAAAAAAAAATAAAAAAAAAAAATTGCACATTTATATACAATAAATGAAAAAAAAAAATGTACCTTTTTTATTGCATTCCAACAAACCTTTTGTTCACTTTATTTCTCATCTACAACTTCTTTATCCTCCATAAAATTAAGAAAAGTTAAACCAAAAAATTATTAATTTTATTGTTTTGGTTTATGATGAAGTTAAATATTTTTTAAGTATCAAATCCAATTCTTGGAGATTTAGAAGGCCGCTCGGAATCCTCATTAAAATTACTCGATTACTTTCAACATTATTTGTCGCCATTGATAAAGCCCAGACGATGAAAAATTATCATTTTTGGCTTAAAAAACGAGTAAATATTTGGTTTTTTTTTTTCTTGATTTAACATTGGAATAACTTATCAAAAGAGATATTAACACCAAACCACAAAATCATCATGTTATATTGTAAAATATTTTTTTAAGAAAAAATAACTTGTTGTGAAAAAACCTACAACCCCACAAATTAAAAACTGAAGTTATTTATTAAACATGATTAATTCACTAAACATGATAATGTACTAAAAATTATAAAAAACTAAAGTAAAAAATATGAGGAAACCAAGAAACTTCAAGTATTTTTTTGTGTCCAATTACTCTGTTGAAAAGAAAGATGAACATAATTGGATGATTAATTCTTAAACGATGAATGTAATTATACGATGTTAAATTAATTTTAAAAATCTTACCACTCTTGCACTCCAGAATGAAGTTGTGAGGACAGGGGCGCACGGTTTTGCAGAAAATTGTTGGAATAGTAAATGGAGTCTGGGTCCGTTTTTGTTAGGTTAATAATCTAATTACAATATTTTTATGGGAAATTTTCATTCATCCCACACGATTGGGAAGATATTGCAATATTACCATTCATAAAAATTTAATTGTGTACATAGCTAATAGATAATAATTAATTACGCTCATGCCTAAAAATCAGTTCTAGATAGGCCACCTCCATTCCATATTTATAGCGCTAGATTTGTGGGTAGTTAGAAAAAGAAAAAAAGAAATTGTCGTTGATCTTTTCTTTTCTGTTTTCATTAATACACACACAACCAAAAAAAAAAAGAGACGAACACAGGGGGGGCGTCGATCACTTTTTTTTCAGCAATAACAATTCACGAACATATACTACAAAAAAAGAAACAAAAAACAAAGGGGGGTCAATCAGATTTTTCAGCAATAACACTTCACGCAACATATACCCTCAAGAAAAAAAAAAGAAACAGTCGAATATATATTTCACATATATTGTATATATACCATAACACGATACAAACGATAGAGGTGCGATCGATCTTTCAAGGTATATATTTAACATATGCTGTACATATAATGATCATATATTGTACATATACCACAACACGATCGATCTTTCAAGGTATATATTCAACATATACTGATCATATACTGATCATATACTGTACATATACCACAACGCGCCACAAACGATAGAGGCGCGATCGATTTTTTTTTTTTTTTTTTTT
>CACSLK010024540.1:17416365-17438036 GCA_902706635.1 Striga hermonthica | reverse complement strand
TTTTTTTTTTTTTTTTTAATTTGGGGTAGTAAGATTATACTGTGGAGATTGAAATAAACCCATGTTTGTTGTCAATGACTACCATCCCCTTATATATTAATCCAGAACACGTTAAGCCTACGTGGCTGCTTTTGGTGCTTCGGAATCTTATGTGGCAAAATTACATGTTTCGTTATTAGGCTTGGGTAAATTTTAATTTAATTCCAAACAAAAAATAATTAGGTTCGAATTACAATAAATATGTTAATTATTTATGGTCATGTTACATGTATTAATTGCATTTTAATATCATTCCTTATTATAACTATTGAATTGTATATATATTTTAAAAGTTAATAACTTTTGTATTTTTTATCAGTTTTACATATGTAATATATCAAATTAATATTCTTTTGATAAGCTTCGAGTTAACATCAATACAATGTATGTATAAAAAAAATAATTTATATTTATCTTTATAAAAATAATAAAATTATTTTTAATATTAATTAGAAAAATAAAATATATATCAACTAATATATTTATATTTCAAGTAGTTATATGATATAATAAACTAATATAATATAACACATGTAAGTCATAAGTAACACATATCATTCTAAAACATATAGTAATATATTTATTTTGTAAAAAAGTAAACTAAATTTAATATAGTTTTCTCATTAATTTTAAAATTTAAGAATAATTTTTTAACAAGCATCCGTGTAATATACGGGTGTTGTACTAGTAAGATAGGATTTATGTAAAAGTTAATTCCTATGTTTGTTTGCCATGACAACAATTAAGATAAAATCTGAATTTACCAATTTGTCCCTTAATCTTTGCCCAATTACTAATGACCATTTTCTTTTATTTTTTTTAAAGAACAAAATCTATAACAAAAACAAGTAATTTTTTTTTTTTTTTCTCATAGACATTTCATCACTAACAGCCTTAAACTTTCACCAAACAATCACTCAACTAAAACTTATACATGAGTTCAACAAATCACATTCTCTCCAGCATAAAATACCAAGAGCCACTAAACAATCTATAGTTCATCAAGAACCAAAGTCATGTACTTTCAGCAAGACGATGCCCTTTACCAGCAACACATGGCTAGAGGATTTCGAACTCAATCTTTTCGAGCTCGTTTTCACCCTGGACTCAGGCCTCGGGTGCAAATTACACCGTGAAGCGAGTACATGAGTAGAGTATTATGCCAGTCCTCAAAATAACAATGTAGATATCAAAAAGAACAATGTTGCCATATGACTTCGGAAAATATGAAGCAATTCTTCAAGCTTTTAGATTGAACTTGCACGGGATGTGCATGTGTAGAGTCTCATAACCTTTCTGCAAGTCGGACCCAAGTTCAACTAAAACACCTTCGAGTTTCTTTTTAATGACATATGTAACGAGAAGCAAATAGATTATGAGACGAGATACTTCACTATGTTGTGGGCTGAGAGGAAATAGCAATTGGAATCACAATTCTCTATCACCTGGCTCTGAATAAATATAGTCAGACTATTTTTAAATATAATGGCAACCACTTTAATGACGAGAAGTTTCAAATGAAGATGGTAAAAAGAAAAACACAAATGAATGTAACAAATTAGAAAGGCAAAATAGCAGACCCATTTGCAGAACAATACACTGTGATTGAATTAAAGAAAAGAAAAGAGCACCTATTTCTTAGAAAAATAAAAGAACAAAATTATGCAGTTAGCAAGCAAATAAATAAGATTTCAACAAGGTTAAAAAACTCAAAATTCTAGTCACTTATTTTTTTATTTTTTTTTTTCTGGAATTAAGGAAGGTTTAAAATAGACAACCCTTACAAGTCCCTTTGGTTTTTTGAAAATAAAAATTCTGAAAAATGAATGAAAATCGGGTCTTGAGGAACACTAAAGCCCACATAATCAATGAAACGGAAAAATAACTGGCATTCTTGAAATCTTGTTCTAAGTTTGCTCTCTCTCTTCCATGTCCTTTGAAACAGTGGCGGCCTTTGGTCGTTAGCCGGAAGATGGAGGCGGGAAAATACACTGTGGGCGGTGGCCGGTGAATGTCGTTGGATCTTGAGCAAATCTAGCAGTGAATGGCGAGAGAGAAATGAATGGATGTCGGGAGATCTTGAGCAGAGGTAGGGAAATAGGGAACTGAATGACGAGAGTATATCGAAACAATGACGAGCGTGTTGGTCAGTGGAGGAGCCCCGGTTTAGAGGGACAATGTTGCTCGATGGGCGACATATGGTTGCGAAGGATGGTTGATTGGGATGGAAGGGAAGCAAAATGATGTAATTTAATTTGCTTTCAAGGACAAAATGAAAATTTAATTCTTTTGATACTGCACAGATAAAAATATCACGCCCTCCCCCCTAAGATTATTTTATCTTGAATACGCACAATAACTGCATTTTTATCTCGAGCCAATCATAATCTGGCGGGCCAAAATCATGGTTAACAAACGCAAGATTAACTCAAATTAATGGAGTTATCCTATTTAATCCGGTCAACCAGACGTGCTCTTACAAGTGTAATAATTTACAAGTGTTTTAATTTGCAATACTATAATAAAAGATTTTATTAATTTTCTTTACTACCTAGCAGACATAGTAATATGGGAGATGCTACAAGTCCCGTTACGGAACCATTCCGTCGGGGTTTGTAACCTTTAGATCAACTATCCTTCTAACAGTTACAAACCCGACAGAATGGTTCCTTAACCGTAGCATTTCCCTAGTAATATACATTAAATGTCATATGCATTAATAAATTTCAATTAATTTACACTAAATGCCAAGTGACCTTTCAACTGTCCTGATCTGTACTCCCTTATCCAATAATCAACGGCGTAAGTAATTTCAACTTTTCATAGAAAGAGTTAACTAAAATGCGGCAACATCCACTTCTCAGAATGACTTGATTACAAAGATTACACAACAGCAGCTCCCCACAGTTAAATACAAATATAGATAAAAATAATGAGGTAAAAGCCCCTTTGCAAGAAAGGATTTACCCATAATTAGCAGTATACTACTATTCCTTGTTCCTTGATGACCTGTCCTTCCTGTGGCCGCCAAGAATACGCGAGATCTGAAGACCTCTGCTGAAGGCTTGGTTGAAAAGCATTCGCGTTTGGAACTCCGAGACAAATGGGAACCATGCAAGAAAAGCCACAGGCGTGAACAGAAGCAAACCCATCATGATTTCGTAACCGCGGGCCAGAGTTCTAACCGAACCCCAGAACCCAGCTTTTTGGACGACTGGTTTGCATGCTTGTGCAATCTGAGGAAATAGAAAAAGAAAAAGAAAAAGAGAAGAGAAAATAGGTAGTCGTTTTAGCTTGTTATAGGAAATGGTTAGAGTTTTTTTATAAAGGAAAGGCTGTGCTTCCAAAAACACAAAGACCACCTTTGAGGTTCGATCTGCTGCAATTTTCCCAACACTAGTTTATCTCAAGGAACTTGTCAATTTGGTGTTACAATAACATTTACAGTTACAACCCTAACATTTAATGGACACGTTTTCGATTGGTTGATATATGACGAGGGTTATTTATAACATTTTTAACAAGATTTGAGGGACAGAGTTCTTAAAAAAATACCAACTTTTTTATCCTTTACATTTTCTACCAGCAGTTAGTGTTGGCCTGTATGAACTCTCTTCATGCCATATCATAAAATTACATCCCTCTAGTTTCTGAATGTTGCAAATAGACCAACTTTTCATTTGGTTATACTTATATAGTTTAGATATTGAAACTGAAAAGTTGAGGGGCAAGTTGAAAATGTAAGACGAAAACTTGTGAATATCGTATATACGAAATTCAAGAGATGAAATTCCAGAAATTTTTTATGACCACAGGACCATCGCTCCAGATAGGAAGTGCAAAATGTCAGGAATATGTAAACTTGACAAATGATGTTTGTAATTTTTTAGGCTAGCTTGGATACTGGATAGTTCGGTAATTAGGCAAAATCTTAAAGGTGAGATTACTTAAAGTACACACTATACTAGCAACTGTACTTGTTTATGAAATGCAAATAGTTTGACAAGTGCAAGCGAATATGAACGGAAATATTACTAACCAGTAGCAAACCCCAACCAGTGGGCATGAAGGCGAGTATGCAAACCACGATATCTCTTGCAGTCATGTGCGGTAATGCAATCAAAATAACAAGGATAGAGATGAATGTGACAAAAATCAAACCCTTGATGAGCCGGAAGACAAGTTGAAAATTTGCACTGAATTTTCTCCGTCCAACAGAAATTGTCTGAAAGATATCAATTGGAATTGTAGGTCAATAAAAGCGACTAAAATTAATCTTCAATAAAGTTTCCAGAAATTCACCGGGAAGATAAAGAATAAAAATATAAGCTCGACAACTGAAAACAATCTGACTCACCTTCATAACAAAGAGTATCACAAAGATCACTAGCCACGACAAGCCATACACCTGTAGCCAAATCCAAAGATACTGTGAGATTCCATCACCCTAAAGGCTAAAAACTATAAAAAGGGAAAAAATTTCGGGAGGCTGAGAAAATTTCTGCAAGAAAATACATACGTAAACATTTTGGTTTGTTTTGGTGATGTTCAGGTGATAAACAAGCCCGTACTGATAAATGAAAAACCTTAACGCCAATACTATCTCAGCAATAATACCACGCTTCCCAGAATGACGCAAATGATCTTGCTCCTCTTCCCACCATGATTCCCAACTCTTCTCCGGAGGCACACCAATGCCACCCCTATTACTAATCCACTTATTCCAATCAGTCCAATCATCAACAATCTTTTGCCACTCGAAACCCGAAGGATTAAACAGGAAAGGAGCAAAAAGCCAGGTGCCGACCATAAACCACATAGACACGGTGATTAAGATATACGCAACAGCACCTCTGTAGGACTGACCGAATATTTGATAGACAAGAAGCAGTATCATTAGCTCGAGCCCCTTAACAAAGTGGCTACGAGAGTAGAGTCTATAATTATCTGCAAATTTGGCATGGAACACGACAAATCCACGGCCTGTGGCCCGATATTTTGCACCACCATGAAGTAATGTCCTCCCATAATAATGGGTTTTGGTCCCAAGCGAAAATGTGAAAAATACAGGCGCCAGTTGCAGTTGCATGAGTATGAACTCGCTTAGTGCTGTTCGGAAACCCTTTTCTAACCCAATTTCCATCATCATAGGGAGAGCCATTAGAAAACCGATCTGCACGAAAGACTGAGAGGCAAGAGCAACTTCGAGAGATTTATTCTCTCTTATTTCGCGGTTGCTAGTAAGTCCCTTTTCTAAACCACTAAGAACAAGATAAAGGCGACCATAGAGAAAGACGTATACAGTGAGCACAGTTATCTGTCACAAGAAAGGACAAGGTCAGGAAAATGGAAAAGAAACCTAAAAGCAACCTTTAGATGATATTGTTTTTGTTATATGTACCAAGGTACTGAAATAGAAACCAATGGTCGTGAAATAGCATGAGAGCATTCGGAAGAAATCAAAGCGATGGCCCAGCCTGTATAGATCACGACTCAATGTTTGTTCTCCATTTCCATTAGCAATTTTCGCTTCAAATAGAGAAATCTGGTTAAGACCCACATCCCTGCCTTTACCAACTTGTATGTATTCATGATGAGTTACATTGCCTTCACGGAGAGTAGAATTGAAGCCTGCATTTGAGTCGTAGTAGTAAGTCAAGCTAATATTATTGTCCATATAGGAAATATATAGTTTTAAAGGGAAAAAATGCGAACATACCAGCAAATATGTCCTCACTGAGGTTGATAATTTTGGAGGCTTTGCTCACCCCGCCTCTTGTAAGGTGAAATAGTCTATCAAAAACGTCTGGATGACCATAATGAAACCGAACCCTGAATGAAGAAAGCATAGTTCAAGACATTTAACTCCACTAACTCGATTGTAAAGAATGAATAAAAGATTTAAATAGATACAAAAGATTAAAAAAGGAAAAAATAAAGGAAGGAGAGGGGAAAAAGAATATTATTAGAACTTCACAACAATAGAGAATAATTCCTAGTACGAAATGTCAAATCAGTTTTATTTTCATTTTCCTAATTTATTATTTGTTGAACGCTTCGATACCATTATAAATATCATTTACTGAATGAAAAATGGTTAAGCCATGAAAATGCAGAAAAAAAATAAAGGAAAAAGAACTCACTTGAGAGGGTTGGCCAACAATCTCTGACCAATAGTAACAAAACTTGTCTCTTGATTAGACATAAACCAAGCAAGTGAAGAAACACTGCATTATGCAGTAAACAATGATGCAGTGAGGTTAAGGCACGGTCAAATAGCTAATTTTCAGTCAGGAATACTGATTTTAAAGTAGTGGTTCACCTCCCAGTGAAAATATGTTCCCTCAGTCCAAGAATTGATGGGTGCCTCAGATCGTGCCTTTTAAGAAATTCTTGAAGCAAGTTCCTCATTTTTAGAGCTTCTTCCATGTAATTATCCTAACGTCACATTATCATGTCAGCACTTACAACAATAATTTAAAAGCCACATGAGCAAAAAATCACATACCTGATTCATATCAATTGTTTGTAAGCCTTCTCCACGAGTGAAAATAATTGCATGATTCTGATTTTCAGGCTTCCCCTCTCCCAGGATAGCAGGGCCTGGAAGTTTTATTCGATAGATAATCTGACAAATGAGCAAAAAACTTATCAGATGAAATTATGTTAATTTGTCAACATAATTTATGCACATAATGCAGTGTGAAAGATTTTTACAACATCGGAGAATGGATTACAACTGAAAGAATAGAAGCCAGTTTATAGTTAACTGAGCCTCTAATGTGGTGCCTTCTTATATAAATCTCTTCACCTGATCCAGATTCTGTCCAGGCTCTGAAGAATCTGATTTCGGCAAAGCTGCTTTCACAAGAGTGGAGTAGTACACTTTATCATTAACCTTCTTGGTCCTGTCTTTACTAGGCTCTTCAACTTCATCAATATATGCTACCCGAAGAGATGGATATCTGGTTGAGAAACAGAACATTAGGAGATATTGGTTCTACTAGACATACAGTTCTACACTTCTGATACTTACGTGGTCATGAGTCTCAATATATCTTGTGCTCGAGGATCTCCAGACCGTTTTTGAATCCCGTATAATTGGCAGGACACGACATAAGTAAACTTCATATCAGCTACTGCTTGACATTGTGTCCACAGGGACCTCTCTCCCTTCATTTGATCTTCATTCAGTTCAATGGCCTTGTAGCCTTCCATTAAATCTGTTCACATGGAAAAGAATAGCCACTTAGACTACATAATAAACCGTTGCAAGTGCATGAACTGCAGACTGATTTTAATACAAGGTTTTAATTCAAATAAGTGCATGCAGAAGATTTACCATCATCCTTAGCCATATCAAGGAATGCCTGAAGTTCAAGAGCTTTGCGATAATACATCATTCCTCTGACTGCAGCGATGTGAAAAAATGCATCAGCCCACCAAAGAAGAAAAGCCAAAAAAAAAAAAAGACAACATAGAATGCTTTAATTCATTGGTACCAGTTTTGGTCAGTGTTTGGCCTCGGTATGACGCCCAAAGACGTAACTGTTCCTCCAATTCATCCCTAAGTTCTTCTTCATTGTAACAGTTGACACGCTCCAAGAAGTTATTCCATTCATCTATGTGATATATGGCAATTCATGTAAGGTTGGAAGAGAATGCAAAGTGCGATAAACGCCAATAGTTTCAAAGTACAAACCTGGAAAGATTTTCTGCAAGTAAAAGAGAATAGAAACACCATCTTCATTCGGTACTTCTAGCTCAGGCAATGAGAATAGAACCTCCTCCGTGTAATATGGAGTCAGAACACTTCAGAATTAACAGCGTTCAAGTCAGTAAAAAGAAAAGGATTATTAGGATTTCCAAGTTCAGTGTCTGGGCATGAGCATGAAGTCCAATCGGGGAAACAGACAAATATTGATATGGTCAATGAGCTACTGAAAAGATAAAACGCGCCCTAAAGGTAAAACTGCCAAGATTTACTGGGTAGGTCATAACCAAAAATATCTTCCAAATGGTACCACCTTTAATAATCTATTGAACACCACAAAATCATGCCCAACAGTTATTGCTTAACGACTATCAAACACAAGCGTTGATTGATTTCGAATTCAAGAATTTCCTTAATATCTAACTAATTTAATCAAGAAAACAGTACCCAGTACCCAAAATTTATATGCCAACAGAATGTTTTTATTCACCTAGTGTAGCTCAAGCTTTCGAGAATGATGTCACAGTTTTTGCCCATCCAAAGCTCATCTAAAACTGAACACTAGTTAATTCCCCTTACTTAGCCCATCATAGCACCTTCAAGCACATTCTTTGGGCTTAGAACGCATCTAACAAGGATGCATCTTTTGCTTAATTTATCTCCATTTTCTTTGGCATAAAACTCATGGCAGACTAAAAACTATAATAAGACAAAATAAATGCAAAGGGCGCATGCCAACCCTACCAACTTTACCACTTATGAGAATAGCCAAATCCATCTACAGTACAATGCAGAAATAAAATGAAGTGAAAGAGATCAGCACAAACAACTCACGAGAAAGAAAGCATGTTGCGGACTTTAGGAGCTGAAGGCATGTCCATAAACAAGGAATTAGAAAAAAATGAAATGCGTCTTCTGGCTTCCAAGTTTGATGGCACATCCATGGCAGATTCCTTCACTGTCAGCAACAAGTACAACCTCTTGATCTGTGTGAAGGGCAAAATCACATGTTAAGCACTAAAAATGTTGGAAGAATTATCTCTGAAAGCAAGTCCACTGTACATGCCTTCTCTTTCCAAGCTTCAGTTTCAGGAGCTGGAAATTTTATGGCACCAGCTGATGCAAACAACTGATACTGTTGATCCAGAGGGACCATTCCTTCATTTCCCGCTCCACCATGAATTGAGTCCAACAAACTGTTCAAAGGGAAAATACAGAAATAAGAACTTATACAGGCCTAAAGTTTGAGAATTGCTTAATGAAAGAAACATTACTTGGATACATGATCTTCCAGCATTATATCTCGAGTCACAACTTCCAACATGTCCTGAAAAAGAATGACAACTTGATCCCTGTCCTCTGGCTTGTTCTCCAGCTGCAAAAGAGGACCAATTCAACATCAAATTCACGCATCACCAAAATCAGGAAAAGATCAATTTAGCCATAGTAGCAGCACACTAGTGAAACAAACTTACCAAGTATTTTACAAGCTTGACGAAGAGATCATACAAACTTGGAAGAGCATTCAGCCTGTATTCAGTTAATAGATTGTCCTCCTCTATATGTTTGTCAACTTCAGAAAATATATATTCAATCACCCTGTGAAATATTATAAGATGATTAAACAGTGAGTAAAACGAGCACGGGCTCAAACTACCAGCTAAAATATACGTACTCTTTCTCTCGGTTTCCACGAACTAATAATTTAACAATATTCCGGAACGAAGCATAGCACTCGCAGACAGCAGAATACATATAATCATCTGACTTGATCCGCTTTTTGAGTTCGCTGTCCTTGCCATTACTGTCTTTAGCCATATCCACAGCTATTGGGATCTATTTTTATTTAACAAAAACCAGTTACAAAGAGAAAAGTATGACCACTGACCACTATTAATCAAACACTGTGATTCAGAGATGGAAAATGAAATCAAATATTGTGTATCTAATCATCATATGGAACCTTTATCCTCTTTCAACACATTTATTTCCTTACGAATTTTTTTATTTCACACCTTAAAACTGTTAGAAATAGAATGTGAATATTTTAGCTCCCGTTCTGGTTAGCACAAGTAGATGATATTCGATTTCAAATTTCTACATACCTAGAATCTAGATTAGTTTTATTCTATTGTTTCTATAATGGTGCACCTTTCATTATTCTAACACAGAAATTCATTTACTTAATCTACTTCTTGTCACAAAAACAGTATATAGTTTAATTGAAAGGAGGTCTAAGTACTTTGAAGATGATTGTCTATAACGATGCCACAGTAGACACCGATTCTCTCATTCATCCTGACACCCGGGAAAAGAAGACAATAGCTCCCCACATGCCATAATTTATAGATAATCCTTTGTGAACAAAATCAATAATAATGTTCAATGACATAGATCAGGTTGGTTTGCTGGGCATGCCTAAGACATAAGGAAAAGCTACACTTCTGCATGCTGGGAATGAATCTAATCGAAAGAAATAAATTATTAAATTGAAACCTTGCTGGCGAGCAAAAATGGAGGCCACTGCATCAGCTCCAAATCACGATCGGCCCAATACGGAACAAGCAACAGATCCATTTCCCTGTTACCCACATAAGTCAACAAATGCCATATATGTCTCATCCTTAATCCTTTTGTGTACCCAACATAAATTGATAATGAGAAAGAAATACAAAGTCAATGTTGTTTGGTTCACAGGTTCAGTCCAAAGGTCACCTATTACTTATCAGATCCTCCTCTCTAAAACTTGTAATTATTTTGTTCCACAACTGAGCAAACCTTGCAGCTTCTTTTTCCTTACTGGAAGGTATCTGAGACCAATAGGTGAACAGATACAGTCAATTGCACAAACTAGTTAATATTTTATTAGAATTAAATTAAGAGAACTAATAAAAATATTCTACCACGTCAAACTTGCGTGAGAATGTGGCTTTCAGTCCTTTCTTTTTGGTTGCCTCAGCCTTCTCCTCGGGGATTAAACAGGCATTGAAAGCACCAGGTAAAGATTGAAACCGGGATCTAAGCATTCCTAATGTACGTATCTGGAATAGAAAATGGTCGCAGGTCAAGCCCCAAAGATATAAATAGTCAATCTTAAGCATAACCTCACACTGAATAACTGTTCACTCAAGCTTCGATTTCAGAAAAAAAATCTTCACCAAATTCATACAGTTACTGGCATCAGAATGCAATGAACTAACCACAGAAATATTCATTTTCCAAGTGAAATAGTAACACAATGCTCAAATTCCTAAGTATTTTCTGGCAGACTGGCACAATCATAATGTTCTATTTCTGGTGATATTCCTATATTTTACGCATTTTACACTCACAAAACTGTTCTTTTCCAGAGTGGTAATAAATTAATGATATGCAGCAAGCAGCACATAATGCTTTATTCATATATTTAAGTATGCTCATTGTCTCTTTCATATCCAAAAAATGAACAAGGGATATGTAACTAGCCATTCGTCAAGAGAGTATACATATACACTAACTCAACACTGTTGATATTTTGCAAAAGTTATTCAATAAAAGTTGGTATTCACTGAAACTATTGCTGAAGATAGATTCTTCTGACCTCTCCAAGGCGACGGAATGCACCATATATACCTCCAAACAATGTAGAGAAAATGGCATACCAGATCTGTGTGTCCATGAAATAAACCTGAAACGAAAAGAGCTCATAAATCCCTGTTTCCAAACATAGAGGAGAAATAATGAAATGCTATACAGACTGCAGGTATAGCATTGAAATGTAAAATAAGATACTGAAAGCAACGCATGATCCATACAAGAATAACTGGCGCCCATAGTGCAATTACGACACCGATGTTGTTCTTAGCTGCAAATACAAAGAAGAAATTCAATAATTGGTCAGCAAAATCAGTGCCAATATCCATGTCCAAGAGCTGCTCTGTTTGTTCTGGTATGGCCACAGGAAATAACTTAGCTCAGGATAAAAAATCCATTTGAGTACCTTGGGGGAAAAACTCATGCCACTGATAGTTTGATATATGAATTCCCATTATAGTTTGAGTAGGATTCACAAGAGGCTTGATCTGAAATGAAAGTCTTGGTCAATGATATTAGTACTCATATCATCATGGTGATGGATTACAAGAAATTAAATCAGCACAGTTACACAGCCCAAACAGTATAAGAACCTCCCCGAATGCCCTAAAAATGATCTCTAAAATCAGTCAATGAAATGAGCTAAGAGCCTCAACTGTGAATTAGGGGGAAGAAATGAGAGAAAGAAAATAGAAGATACAAACTCAGTATGAAAAGCATGAATGCAATTGGCTCAAGCAATACATAAAGACAATAAAGTCATCATAGAGCAATAAAAATGGATTTAGGCACGCACCTCAATATAAAAGCTGCATGCCAACTTTGTAGTGAGAAGCAGCACCCAGAATAATGTATACCTGAGAATTTGAACCAATAATTAAGCATCACGAGTTAAAATTTTGTCAACAATAAGGTTCTGCTGGTGAGGCCTTACTTGAAGAGAGAAAACGTGCTCTCATGCATTCCCCTTCCTACATAGAGTCGGGGCTGCAAGGTATCAAGTGAGAAACATTATTCAACTAGAATTCAACTGATACAGAATGGCTTATACAAAAATAAAAAAAAAAAAAAAAAAAAAAAAAAAAAAAAAAACATGTTATATTACCTGTGACCACCACATCATTAGCATCACAATTTTGTAGTTGGAACTCTCAAGGAACCGACGAATGAAGGGGAAGAGGAAAAGAAGCACAGCAAGCATATTTGGTGATAAGTAGATAACAACAGCTAGGATAAACAACGAAGGAGCACTTGAGCTATTTCCAAACCAGCTTTTGATAGTTTGAGCAAATCCAGGAGGATTCTCCCATGAGTATGCATAAGTAACAGGGAGGATAATCACCCATGAAGCAGCAGAAACAACCTTCAGTATGTACCGTAGTTTGACGTGGAAGGACATGGTCCGTCTTGCTTTCCAGCTCAAAATTACATCAAGTATGGCTGTAAATATATAGTTGAATTGATATCACAGTAAGCGGAATACAACTTTTGGCATGTTCATATAAATCAGTAAGAGTACATGACTAGACATAATAAGCATATAGCGTAGATCTAGTGCACCATCAAGAACATGACGACCACCTTCAGCAAAATCATGGTCGATTCTATACATCTCCAATTGTCATCACGACAGGAAACAGTTGCATGGAAACACTACCAACGGCATGAGTATGTAAGAGTTATAGATTCTGGGGAAGGGCGCGGTCCCACAAGGGTGAAGGGCTGAGCATAGGACTAGGAGAATTCCGCACCGTTCCGAAAACTGAACCGAAACACTACGAACTGAAAAATAACCGTTGACTGTTCCACTTTCTCTGAACCGAACCGCACCGAACCGAAAAAATAATTGGTGTGGTTCTGGAGATTTCACAAATATCTGTACCAGAACCGAACTGAACCGTCTCATACCGTACCAAACCGAGAAACCGAAATTACGAACCAAATTATAAAATTAGATGTGAGTTATTATTATATTTTATGTCAACGTTGATCCTATATAAATTGAGAATTTAAAAATGCAAATAAAATATAGTAATAACAATTGAGCTTCAATTAAATTTCATGCTTAGTAATACTTGATCCACAATTGAATTTTTCCTGTTTAAAAAAAAATATATGTAAAACGGAATGAAAGTTTAAAGAAATAATTTCTTTTTTCAAAAAAATAAACTTTACTTAAATTTGTCGATACTTAGTCTTATTCTATCTTATAACTAACATGGTATGTAAGGTTAAAGAAATATTACATTAATAAAAAAACTAGATTATATTTTATTTGAATCTTGAATTTTCAATGTTAGTTGCACAAGTTTAGCCTTAACTACAAATTAAAGTTATTTCAAAAATAAAATCTTTAGTATGAATGTTGAATTTTAAAAAAAGCATATAGAAAACAAAATATAACTAGGTAGTCATTCACAAAATTTTAAAAATAATTAGAAATCTCTGAATATCCAAACCGAACCAGTCGAAACGAACCGTTCCGATAGTCCCGAATACCAAACCAAAAATTATAAATCTTCAGACAAAGCCGACCCAATTTTTTTGTACGGTTCCGGAGATCTCCAAATTTCGGTACGGTTCTATAGATTTACCAATCTCCGAACCGTACCGACCCATGCTCACCCCTAGGTGAAGCACACCATAAGAGGGAGAGCCTAGGTGCACCTAAGTGAGTTTTCATCCCAAAATCAATTGGTGATAGGAAGAGTAGTCCACTAGGCTTATAAACTAGACCCATTTATCCTATACAACTCACACGTGATATTTCAATAGCAAATACCAAAGATAATTTAATATTTTCCATTTCGACACTACAACAACTTTCAGTAATTAGAAAACTTGGCCAATTCAAAGATCAAAATCAGAGTATTGATTGCTATCAGATTTATAGAATGGGGGGAAGAGGGTGCGGTCCCACAAAAGTGAAGCACACCATAAGAGGGTGAACCTAGGTGCACCTTAGTGAAGTTCCATCCCAAAACCAATTGGTGATGGAAGCAGTAGTGAGGCATATAAGCTAAAATCATTTTTCCTATACAATTTATATGAGATAACTCACAAGTGATATTCCAACTATTACCATTATCATTGTGACATTTCTTGCTTTCAATTACGACTAGGCATGTGTAGACCTCATCCTCAAAAGCTAGTTCGAAGGGAGACGGTGCCTATGCCACACTTGTACACAATAACAGCCTAATATCCATAGTTCTAAATGGCAAATGGCGAGGCGAGGCGATACGCCCATAGCCTAGCCACGAGGCGAGGCGATTCGCCATGGCGAGGCCCATCAAAGCTTAAAAAAACATATATATAGATAGTAATATCATATATTTAAATCTAAGTGCCAAAATAATCTTAAATATCCTAAAAAAAATTACATAAATTAAATTTAGTTGTAATTACTAAAAGCATCTAAAACTTAATTGTGAATACTAGTAATAAGGTAAATAAAAAGTGTAAAGTAAAAGAAAATGAAAGAAAATTGTCACCTTTGACTATTGACAAAATACTAAACATAAATAAAAGTAAAAAAATAAAGAAAAAAAGAAAAAGATAGGTGGTGGGAACGAGAAAACGGTGAAAAGGGAGAAGGAAAAGAAAGGAAAAGGCACGCATCACCGACCGTCTTGGCGGCGGCGAGATGGTGGCCGGAGTTCAGAGGAGCCGAAAATGGGATGGGTCGACCGTGCGTTTCTGCAATTTTCAAATCTGAGAAGCCTAAGGAGTTCTTTCGCAGAAACCCTAGTTCTAGTTTGGGGAGAAGCCATTTAGGGATTTTTCACTGAAGTTCTTTTGCTTCGTGGATCTGCTTCGTGGATCAGGGAGATGAAGTGAAGAAAGAACTCGATCTGTATTAGTTTATTCTCTTTCCAAAAAGTGGCACACGCTTTTCTTTTCTTTTCTTTTTTTAAATGGACAGCGCCTTTAATTTCTGTGAAAGGAGCTGAGGCGCGCCTCACAGGCGCCTCTCGCCACGCGAAAAGGCGAGCCGAGGCGACCTGAAGCATGCGCCTCGCAAACAGGGTCGCCTCAGGCAGTGGCGAGGCGATATGGTCCTCGCCTCGGTCGCCTCGCTCGAGGCGTCGCCATTTAAACTATGCTAATATCTAAGCCTAATATCTAATCAATGTAGGACAAACATAACTTCTAAAAGTAATCAACAGGAGAGATAAGATTATCCCAGTCGGCTTCCAGAATGCATAAGCTAGATCCATATGCTAAGAGCCTAAGAAGAGGCTTCAAATACAAAAATATACCATTCATATGCTATTGCACTGGAAAGGAAGATGTCAAAATACCTTGCCCAAGTTTCCAAATTGCAGCAGTTATGAAGATGCTCAGTACTTTCTTGAAAACATCAGCATCAAAAATCCCACTTGGCTGCCCCGTACCATTCCAGGCAATAATAATCATAGCCTTGATAAATAACACAATCCCCAGAGATAAAAACATGAGTAATTTCTCAAAATAGCAATGGGTGCTAGAAACATGAGAGAAATTTAAGAAATAAAACCTGCAGGCACAATATAAAGAAACTCCACATTCTGTTGAAGCTTCTAAAGATATGCCAATATGATCGTATTTCAACAAAATCAACTTTCCCCACCCATCGATCTCTCCCAGGTCTAGTTTCCTGAGGTGAGGTAACAGACAATAACATTCATTCATATAATCATATTACAAACTACAGATAGTCATATTGCAGGAAATCCATCAAAAAAACATGCTAAATATGCTTATATAAAAGAGATTATGAGTAAACTTAACCATTCAAAATAAGGTACATGAGAACTTGGTGAAAAAATAATGAATGACTACATTTGATGGAAGGGAACGAGAATGTAATGTTTTGGGAAACACAGAAAGCTGGTCCAGGACCACTGTTTCTCTTGTATTTGTCATGGATTATGTACAGTTTAACAAGGCACAAGTACAATTAGCACTGCTCTAAAGAGCTGGAATGCTTAAGACCAAGTTCACTTAGTCTAAGAGCTGGTGAAAGTCTGACTTAAAGTTCACATTGACAGCGCCATAATCTAAACTTACTAGGGAAAATCAAATTTTCTAATACAAGATATTATAACTCAAAGATCAATCCTGCTCACTCACATGAGTTTTCCAAATTAACCTTGAAATATTCACTAAATCACTGGGATTTTCCAGATCCAGTTACTGGGCATGCACGTTGGAGTTGCACCGTTGGCAACTTCCCACCATCCCTTTCCTTCTTTCTCTTTGTTAACATCTTTCCTCTCTACTCCCAGGATTCACACATGTTCTCACTCTAGGCCACAGATAATTTGATTGTTCTCCCATAAAAATTAAAGCGATCGAGAAGATTTCTACCTTGGGATTCAATTTGCCAATGTCAGTGTTTACTTTAAGAATTCTCAATAATGGTAAATTGTGCATGTCTAAATGGCTTCAGATATCATATACCACAACACAAAGTTCATGAATATGCTCCATGGACGAAGAAGAAGCAACTGAACGAGAGAGATGAATCGGTAAAACCCTGTACCAGTGAAGCATGAAGAAGTGCATTGAAGCAGCAAACAACAGATCATTGTTCATCATTTCATAAGTGCAATTGAAGTTTCAGATCTATGTTCTATCTCTCATCTCCAAAGTTCATTCTGATACATGTCCAAAACAAGATGAAAATTCTAATGCGATACTCACCCCATTATTTTCACTCTGTAGCTGATCCACAGGCTTACAGAAAAAATCAGCATCAGCACGCATAGGCCATCCCAAACGAAAACAATCTACAGACCTGCAAATATAAATGGCAAGTAAATACCTTCATAAATGAACATTTATGTATCCAAATAGTGAAAATTTTATTACCAGAAGTACTCATTCAAATCATCATAATTTCTCCATTGAGAATGTTTCGATTTGACCTTTTTGCTTCTCGCCGCTTCCTGAAATTATTAATTGTTAAATTAGGGTAAGAGTAAAAAAAGTATCATTTAAGTGTGATAAATGATTGGAAAATTAATCCAGCTGTTCCAGGCTGTACCCGAGCAATGACTTCATAAATTGGAGTGACAACTTTCTTCAGGAAAGCCTCTTCCTCTCCTCCATAGGCGGGTTTCACGTTTTCACCAGTCATTGGACTTACATTTCCAGCGAGCATACCATAAAGTTCAAAAGCCATCTGAAATTATAGAACCCAAAAATATTAACTATAACCCAGTTAATTAATAATTTTCCTTCAGAAATTAAGATGATCCGCCAAACCTTAAAAAATAAGAAAGAAATAAATATCAGCAATATGTGCTTCAGATTAATTCCTGTCCGACTGTAAAAGAAAAAAACATCTGAAAGCATACATGGTGATATATGTAGCACAGGCATTCTGGCAGGAATCTAAGATTGGCAGCTTCCCCCCATATAAGAAGATACAGGCCCATATATAATAATTTGCGCTGCTGCACTTCCTGCTGGATAGTGGGTAGCCTGAATTCAAGTATAAGTGATAAAAATATCAGCAACCGTCTACAGCTCTGTCTCAGTTTCAGTAGCACAATGACGAGCTATATTACAAGGCCAAACTTTGCAGATGCATAATCAAGCCACTTTGTGTTAATAGAGTAGACAGAACAGAGAATACCATAATCTAGATGACAGCTTTATAATGAGAAACGTACCATAGGCTACTTTTACGATCCAGATATTTGCACCACTTCTTGTAATTTTTGAAAAGCTTCTTCATCACTTCATCTAGAGCACGCTCATCCAACTAAAACCACAAAAACTGGTCATAATGAGTAACTTTGCCAAATGAACATGAACAAGAAAAGCTGGTGAGGTCAAAAAAGACCAACAATGAGAAGAAATATATTTTGATTCACAATCCTATGAAATGAAAGAAAAGAACTCCAGACGTCACAATTTCATTGATGCAGAATGAACTGTGAGGGAAATGATAAGTACTTTACAGTCCATCTTAAAAGTAACGATTAAATACAATTTTTCCATTGACTTCCACTGTATAATTCGTTTGAAATGGGTTTTTTAACACTTTCTACACCATTTTCTCTGTAAATTATTAGAGACAAAGTGTAGGTGAAGCTACTGGCTTTATCACATTTGAGTTAATGGAATGGAAGCGCAATAATGCAAGTGAACCACAAACCCATATCAGGTGCTGGCGGGAGGATGTTAAGAAAAATAAAAATCACCAGAAGACAAACCTTGGGTTGTTGATCTGGTTTTGGAAACTGCCGTATGTGAACATTTGCCAGTAGCAAAATTAAATGTTCCCTTTGATTTGCCACATTGTCTTTCTGCAAATTAATTAACCATAAAAAGCAATTAGAAGAGCTGTGAATTATGTCTGAAATCACACAATGATAATCACTACTTGTCATCTGATGCATGAAATGAGTAACAGCCAATCATCCCAAGATGCAGGACTAGAGGAACCGAAATATAAGCTGCTTCACCTGAAATCCAAACATAGATTGAAGCCAGTCAAGGATATCCTCATCTTTTTTCTTCTTATAATCCTTTGGCCAAGGAAGACCTCTTGTATTCCGAAGTGCATGCACAGCGGCTTGGATCTGCAAATTACAGTGAAGTCCACATAAAATATAAAAGTAAAATCATCAAATTAGAAACAGAAAGTAATTAAACCAAAGTACACAAAGCAAACTTCATACTGACCTCTGGATATTTCATGATTGCCTGATTTGCACTGTCTGGATCAAGAGGTAGAATGTTATAAGGTACATATATTTCAGTCTTCTCTGCAACTTTATCATGAGTTTCCAATATCTGTAGAAATTGAATCCCATGAAGCATTTATGATCAAGCAACATGAAAAGTATTAAGCATCATTTCTACATATGGTTATTTTTCAATGAAATACTTGGATTGTATAGACAAGAAAAAAATGTGATTGTAAATACTGTATACCTCACGATCAACTTCCACAGACTGTGTCTGGTTAACAGCTTTTAAAACCTCAAAGAGAACATTAGCTGTTTGGTATGCTTTTGTAAGCTGTGCACTGAAGAAGTCAAGTGTTATTAATAATTAATGTTAAAAATATTTTACAGTAAGTGCTCCAGACAGAAGAAAAAGTGCGGACAATTAATAAAACTTACCGATCAGCTTTATCAGCAGCATTTTGCAATGCTTGGATATATTTTTTGTAATAATGTTGATAAAAGCTTTGCATTTCCCGGGCATCACTTTTTTTAACTCTTCCCATCAAGGTGGGATCATTTTCCTGAAAAGGTCAAGTCATAAACAATAATATATCTGAATTCTTGTTATATACAATAAATTTTTCGACAAGGAACTGATAAATTGTGAGAGTGAGGAGTGCTAGATTGCTTCCTTCCAATAATAATACTATCTCTCCATGCAATTAACTGAGACACTCGGATCAATAACAAATTTCTAGTCTAGATGCAACATATTGGGCAGTCTAAAGTACGAGGGAGCAAAAAGCAATTTAAAAATAATCCAATTCACAAAACCTACAATAGTTTCACAATGATGTTGTCGAAACAAGTACCATTTATAAGTACTTGTATTACAGACTTTTTACTGGAGAAATGATAATTAAACAATATTTCAACCTTCATGACATCAAGTGAAGTAGTCTAGAAACTTTCCAGGAAAATCAATGGTTCTCAATGGAAGGGGTGACAAAATATTAAAAGATCAGGATGTGCTTTATGAATGACAAATAACTACAACAACACGCTCAGTAATAGTTGAACAAAGTCTGGTTAGTATACTTTTCATAGATTGTAACATTCTGATATTTTTGCTGGTTTTAAAGCAGGCTTGAAATTCTTGGTCATGTGAACTGAGAGATTACACCAGAGATTCTTTCAATCATACTAGATAAAATGTTCTAATACTTACTCTCTCAAGACGTTGCAAAAGAGCTGTTTTGAATTGACGAACACCACGTCCACTTGAAGTAGGATCCAACCTATGGGCTTTTTCAAAAGCATAGAACCTACCTGCATAATAAATATGTTTAGGAATACATATAGTTCATGAAAATATATGTGTATTAGAGGAACTTTAAAGCAGTTTAAGTTAAAATTTCTGAAACAACATGCCGAGATTGATGCACACACAACTACGTAATGATCATGGTAGAGTAAATGCCCACTTTTCCTCAGGCCATAAATACAGTATGTCAGCCATCTATGTATCCAGAAAATAGAAAGCAACCTTTTTTCTAAGACATGATCAGAGAAAAATGCATTTTGACACATATAATTTTGCTTGTAGTTCTAAGTAATTGAACGGTTGAATGGGTTAGAAATAAAAATTCATAACGTCATAAATGCTAAACATTGTTTATGGTTAAATTTGTGTTCATAAAAATTCGCAAAAAACACAGCCTGGTTTTCTAGATCATACTGATGTTAGGCCAACAGCCAGGAAATGCAAGCAATTAGACTCTTATCAGCATGAACACAAAGAAAATCACTTCTATGTGGTTCTTTTTAACTTTTTAGTGTTTCTCTTTAACTAAGTAAATGGCAGGTGCTCAAAAGGCTCCAAATGAACACTACAATCTAGTCATCCAGACAAAATATTTAATCCCTTAATCTTAGAACTTAATAACAAGATCAAGCAAACTACTCGTAAAGCACATCAGCACAAAGAATCTATGAATATGACCACATAACCACGCACATTGATATCCAATTAATAAATTATTCAATTTCAATAAGGCTCGTCAAGGCTCAAAAAGAGATTTTTTACATAATTTTATATAGTTAGGCTCGTTAAAGCTCGAGATCGGCTCGAACTCGGCTCATTAATATTGATAAACGAGCCGAGCTCGAGCTCAGTTTTTGCTCGTTAAGGGCTCGAGCTCGGGTCGGCTCATTTACAGCCATAGCCAAGCCAAGCCCGGCTCGTTAACAAAACAAGATTTAAGCGAGCTCGAGCTCGGCTCATTTATCAAATGAACCGAATCAAACTCAAGATTTAACAAGCCGAGCTCACGAGCGACTCGTTTCGTTAACAGCTTTTAGTTACAACTATACAAATTGGAAGTCAAAACTAATAAATAATTCAATGCTTACAGAGGTAGGCAACACGGGGGTTGCTAGGCTCGACTTCATTGGCAACACGAAGAATGGGGGCAATTTCCACCAGAGATGACGGGACTACTTCACTGTCAAATATAGACTCCCCGAGATTCCCAACCGTCTGCGTACGCGTGATCCGCCTTTGCAATTGCGGATTTTGCTGCGAGGGTCCTCCTCGTGAAGTCATTTGTATAACCTTTCCTCACTCAGAAACGATTCTTCTAGGAAGTACAGAACTTAACTACGAACCTCCAATCTAC
>CACSLK010024540.1:17392245-17406857 GCA_902706635.1 Striga hermonthica | reverse complement strand
CGAGTATATTCATTTTGCTCGAGCAGGGCAAGTCGAGGACTTCATTCAGAGCAATTCACGAAATCAGGATGTTTGGGTTTTGAGACGATATACAATAGGCTTAAATTTTAATTTTTGAACTGGGGGGCGATAGGAATGGGTGGTCTAACAGAGCTCGAGCAGGATGATCGAAACGCAACAGGCATAAGTTCAAATTTTCAAATTCAAGACTTCAAGGAGTGGCTATTCAGTTCTTGTTTTTCGACCCCATCGGTGAGTACTCGGTTTTCGACCTCCGCGGTCTCGGCTCTCGGTTTTCGACCTCAACGGTCTTGGCTCTCGGTTTTCGACCTCTTGCGGTCTCGATGCTCGGTTTTCGACCTCTTGCGGTCTCGATGCTCGGTTTTCGACCTCTTGCGGTCTCGATTCTCGGTTTTCGACCTCAGCGGTCTCGATGCTTGGTTTTCGACCTCAACGGTCTTGACTCTCGATTCTCGACCTCTTGCGGTCTCGATGCTTGGTTTTCGACCTCTTGCGGTCTCGATTCTCGGTTTTCAACCTCAGCGGTCTCGATGCTTGGTTTTCGACGTCAGCGGTCTCGATGCTCGGTTTTCGACCTCAACGGTCTCGACTCTCGGTTTCCGACCTTCGCGGTCTCGGCTCTCAGTTTTCGACCTCAACGGTCTTGGCTCTCGGTTTTCGACCTCTTGCGGTCTCGATGCTCGGTTTTTGACCTCTTGCGGTCACGATTCTCAGTTTTCGACCTCAGCGGTCTCGATGCTTGGTTTTCGACCTCAACGGTCCCCATTCTTGATTTTCGACCTCAGCGGTCTCGACTCTCAGTTTTCGACCTCAGTGGTCTCGACTCTCAGTTTTCGACCTCAGCGGTCTCGATGCTTGGTTTTCGACCTCAACGGTCTTGACTCTCGATTTTCGACCTCTTGCGGTCTCGATGCTCGGTTTTCGACCTCTTGCGGTCTCGATGCTCGGTTTTCGACCTCTTGCGGTCTCGATTCTCGGTTTTCGACCTCAACGGTCTCGATGCTTGGTTTTCGACCTCAACGGTCTCGATTCTCGATTTTCGACCTCAGCGGTCTCAACTCTCGGTTTTCGACCTCAACGGTCTCGATTCTCGATTTTTTACCTCAGCGGTCTCGACTCTCGGTTTTCGACCTCAGCGGTCTCGACTCTCGGTTTTCGACCTCTTGCGGTCTCGATCCTCGATTTTTGACCTCAGCGGTCTCGACTCTCGGTTTTTGACCCCGACATCAGATCATTCGATTTCCGATCTCCGTGGTCTTTGGGTTTTTTATCTTGAGATCTCAAAGCTCATTTGGAGGATATTTCGGTGATTATTCAATGGTTATTCGACTCTCGATGCTCGATCTCAGTGGCAAGTTGAAGAAAACAACTCGAAGAGGCCTTTCACTCTTGGATCGAGTTATGCTTACTCGACCAGAGTGGGGGGGACTAGATGATATAGGATATTATACTAGACCCGGTTTAATGGATAAAGCGGATACATATTGGAAGATAAGCCCACTAAGGCGTCTAAGCCCAACAATATGGGCCAAGCTCATATTGAGCCCACAAAGGTATACTCCCCCTATAAGAGGGGGGCCAAGGTACCTCATTCTCATATCCTCTCCTCATTACATTACTACACTTTATCTCTCTCTTAATCCGGGCACTGACTTAGGCATCGGAGGCCCGACGCCGGGGCCACCCGGCGTTGGGTTCTGCAGGTACGGAGGCCGGTTCGAGTTGAAGGAGCCCGAGTGAATCATATTCACTTCAGTATGCAAATAATTATTTCGAAATTTTGCTTATTTAAAACAATTCAAATTAATATTGGTTATGTTTTGAACAGATTCTTTTATTAAAGAAACAATTCCATAACATATTCAATTTTAATATTTTGTATGCAAATAATTATTTCAAAATTTTGCTTATTTAAAATAATTCAAATTAATATTGGATATTGTAGATCACATCTATTATTTGCTTACTATATATTTAAAATCTAAAATAGGTTGGATTGGGTTTAAGGTTATAAGCACAACCTTTTTTGTTGTGGGAAATCAAACAAAAGGTATACTATTTTAGGTATAAAATCTAATTTCATTTGATAAGCTCAAACAAATTTGATTATGACCGAATCAAACAATTTTGAATAATATTAAATTAATCGATTACTATTCAATTAATTTTATTTGATTTTTCGAAAATTTTCTAAAGTACTTTTTTTTTGTGTGGAAAATATCGGCTGGATGAAAAGGTTAAATTCAAATTAAAAAAAAAAAAATGTTATTTTGAAAAATATATTTTGTAAACCTTAAGTCATAAAAATATGGTCAATAATATCTTTAAATATAACGGGTAAATATGGTCAATGATATCATAAATTATTTTTTTATATTCGGGAGTTCAACTTAATTGATGATTTTTTTTCCAAAAAGTATGATGATCATATAATTAATTTTACCATATATCTAATGTTTGATGTTATTAGTTTAGTTGGGGATACCCATTATATTCAAATAAATAATATATAATATTTCATGTTTGGTATTTTTTTCTTACAATAATGATATGTTAAACATAAATAACTATGTTTAATATAAAGTCTTATAAAAGGTTTTAAGTACAAAGTTCGTCCGTGCATCGCACGGGATACACACTAGTTTATAATTCAAGTAGTTATATGATATAAGTTATAAACATTACTATAATATAACAAATGTAATTCACATAAGTAACAAGTGTCATTTTTTTTGTAAAAAATAAATAAAATTTAAAATAATTTTCCTAATTAATTTTAAAATTTAAGAATAATTTTTTAACAAGCATCCGTGTTGCACTAGTTGTACATAAAGTTAAAAAATTGTGAAGCGATATGAACTTCATGGCATCTAATTAAATAAAAAATTAATCTTATTTACTTAATATTTAACAAACATGTGGTGTATTTATGCATATACATATCACCATATTATTTCTATTTTTTTAAGATATATATTTTGTACTGTAATAGTAAATAATGTTGAGTGAATAATATTGATATTCTTATATGATATAACTTATAAGTAAAAAAGATCAATATGAGTTGACATATTTATTAATATACTGTGTTTAACTATTATGATTAAAAAATATAGATTAAAAATTTTAATTAAAACACAAAGTGATGTTTTATAGTTTTAAAAAGACTTTTTCAAATAAAAGCTTATTTTTATATATTCTTCTTAATTTAGCACCCGTGTAATATAATAGTATTGAACAAGTCCATATATATAATTGTTGGCATGTAGCATTTAATAAAATCTATTTAGTAAAATCTCTAAAATTTTCCCTCCATTTTCGGTTACAAAATTTATCATTAATATTTTTTACTTCTCATATTAATACTCTTAGGGCCCGTTTGGTTGCAAATAATTATTGGGCTTGATAGTATAGCCCACCTTATCTATTGGTTTTTATCTCATTCATTACAATGTTTGGTTGCATTTTTCAGGCCCCAATTATGTAAAAGATACAATTACAAATACGTTTGGTTAAATATATACATGTTTGTAACTTGCATAATGTTTCAACAAACTGTGGTCTATTTCCAATTTTGCCCAATTTCTCTTTGCCAAAATCTTCTCCAGACGACAGTTTGAAGAAGGCCATCGACCTCCAGAACACCCAACACCGGCATCCCGTCTCTCTTCCTCGACGTCTATTCCTCTTTTTTGTCATTTCTTCCTCCGGCGAGCCTTTCGACGATAACCAATTTGTATTTGACACATCTTTCATACCTAGAATCGAAAATTAATATTTGTGAAGTCGAGAGAAAAAAATTACCTTGTGGAGAAGAAAAAAATTGCCAACGATTACGGTGATTCCATCGAGAGAATTAGCGTGAAGTCGCGCAGCTTCTTTGTGTGGTCGAACGGAGCAGGTGAAATTTGTTGAGGAGTCGATAAATGAAGACCTAATATGCTTTTGGGGGTATTTTAGTAAATGGGATTTTGAGGGATATCGGATGAAGATTGTATCCAGATAAATTTGTGGGATATGGGTATAAAAATTGGCAGTATAAAGTGGCGGGCCTTAGTCATATCTAAGGCTATCACAAGCCCAACCAAACAAGTTAAAGCTGTTGAATGTATATCTGTTGGGCTGATATCATGTACAATCAGCCCAACCAAACGGGCCCTTAATGAGTGTAATCATGTATGTTTCTATTATATTATATAATAGTTATTGCCCATAGCAATAAATAATAATTTATAATAAATATAAATTACATAATTATAAACAATTGTTTCAAGTTATTTATTTCAACATCAATATTATCCTTTTCTTTTGTATCTCATAAAAAAGTTTCTTTAAAAACAATTAGTAAATTGTTTTAATAGCATAGTTAAACAACTTTAGAATCTTATAAATAATTATTTTTTAATAATATATATATATATATATATATATGCTAGCTTAGCATTTAATTTTACCTATTTAATAAAACCTCTAAAATTTTTCCTCTATTTTCAGTTACAAAATGTATCATTAATTTTTCTTTATTTCTCACATTAACACATCCTATTAAGTGTAATTATGTATTTTTTTATTATATTATATAATAATTATTGCTAATACCAACTAATAATAATTCACAGTAAATATAAATTACATTATTATAAACAATTATTTCAAGTTATTTATATTAACATCAATATTATCTTTTTCTTTTGTACTATGAAAAAAAAAATTAAAAAGTAATTAGTAAATTGTTTTAATAGCATAGTCAAACAACTTTAGAAACTTATAAACAATTATTTTTGTAATAATAATAATAATAATCAAACGGTTATTATCTAATGATAATAAACAATTATTAATACTAATAAAATTGTTAATTTATTTTTCCTAATGATCAAATTTTTGTAAATGTAATATGTTCATTACCTGGAATTTTAATATTAAATTATCAAATATTACTTACTAATATTTTATGTACATCTGTGCACAACATCTGTGCATGTGCACATGATATCTACTAGTTTAGGTTTATTGTGAGAGCCACTGTGGATTGACAACTAAAAAGTAAAATGAATTTTCTTTCATCTACAAGTAAAAAGCATGAAATTGAAGGTATTATTATATAATCAATATAATAATTATAGAAGAATTGGCTCTCTATATGCGAAGAAAATATTTGAAAAACAAAAAATATGGAAATTGAATATTACTATAAAAAATCTGTAGTGATACGACTTTAATACTAATTTGGGAGTATTTTATAAAAAATAATTTTTAAATGAACTTATGTAGAAAAAAAAATATTAAAGTTTCCATACTTTACTTTTATGAAATGAACTTTTCAAAAATTCTATGGAGCAATCGGATTGTTTTCTTATGGAGTCATCCATTGCTTAATATATTGACACATGTCCAAATTATATTTATTGTAAGACACGTGTCAATACACTATTGGTGAATAAGTGTGGATTGTTTCACAAGTCGAACCATCTGATTGCTCCATAGCAAAACTGATGAACTTTTTAGATAAAGAGTGCATGATTTCATTCTTAGTTTAACATTAAATATAAATTTATTATTTAAATGAAGTTTAGTATCCTTATTAGATTTTTATGTATTTATAGTGTGAAATCATATTTTTGGAAATGTAAAGTTATAGCATATAAAAATAGCTCAGTTAACTGATGGCGACTAGTTCGGCCCATCATAAGCTTTAGTAGTTCGGCACAACAGAAACATGGGTAGTTCATAGTGCTGTTAAATTAAACGAGCCTGGCTCGGCTCGGCTCGAGCTCGGCTCGTTAAGGCTCGGTTCGGCTCGAGCTCGAAGCCTTAACGAGCCGAGCTCGAGCTCATTTAAAGCTCGTTTGGTTAACGAACCGAGCTCGGCTCGGCTCGATAAGGCTCGTTAAGGCTCGAAAAGTGAAATTTATGTAATTTTTTTATAGTTCGGCTCTTTAAAGCTCGAGATCGGCTCGTTAAGGCTCGAGCTCGAGGCCTTAACGAGCCGAGCTCGAGCTTCATTTTTGGCTCGTTTACTTAACGAGCCGAGCTCGGCTCGGCTTGTTAAGAGCTCGAGCTCGAGCTCAAACACCATAAGCTCGAGCTCGGCTCGGCTCGTTTACAGCCCTAGTAGTTCATCCCAACACTAACATTAATAGCTCGGCACCGAAAGAGTGGCAGCTTGGCATGTTAGAGAGCTCGTCATGGTAATGTTCCGGCGGGTAGAGAGCTCGCCATGGTAGGACCTCGTCATAGTGGGAGCCTATTGTAATGTTAGCTCGACCTAAAAGGAGTTTGGTACAGTCATGTCTCAATCTAGTATAATAGGGAGGTCTTGAAAGGAAAGATCGACTTGTGATGAGCTGGAGTCGAGCCAATATGACGGTTATGAAAAGTGGTCCACAAGGGACATGTGTAGGACCAGAATTATAAAGAAATAAGTGATTTGACGGACGAAGAGCAAAGCTTACTACCAAAGCTAATAATTCCATATAAATAGGTGAAAATTGTGGAAGAATGTAAGGTTAATCACACTCTAAAAACCTAAACACTACTTACAGTTACATACAACTTTCCATAGCCCTTTACTGACGTGAGCGTCGGGGGTTTAACGCCTGGAGGTATTCCTGGCGTCTTTGCAGGTCTCCGGGGAGCAAGCGGTTGAGGATCAGTGGAAGGCCAGTTCGGGGTGCGAGAGCACATCATAGAGTATGTAGTGCAATGAGCATATAATCCATACAAACTCTTGTCATATTTTAGATAGTGTATTTTAAGTCTTGTATTGATAACAACAAATTATCCAACAACAATAATGAGTTTGAGAGTACATAATCAGTAGAAGATGAGATCGATGAGAAATTTGGATCGGCAAAGTAATAATTATTATAGTGAGGTTTTTTTTCATAAATGTTAAATTGAGCGTGCTACATATGAAACATTAATCAATGTATTATACAAATTGACATAGTGAAAGCGTAAACGAATGAGATAAATAAAGAAGAACTCCGTATTTATTGAGGAACCCTGATTTATTGAAGAATCTCTTATATATATTTTTATTCAATCCAAAATCAGCCAACTAAAACAATATTAGATGAGTCATTTAAATAAAACTCATATAAAACCCTAAATAAATAACTTGTCTAACAAGAAAATGACTAGGGGAAATATATATGGGGTGAGATAAATAATTTTATCCTACCAAAACTATAATGCAAATATTAATAATAAAAAAAATAAATAATTAAACTAATGATGTTAAACGATCGTGTTGGCCCAAAAAGGCCAACGTGATCTCGTATCTATCACAAACCATAAATGCATAATGTAATGATTACATCAAACGAGTCATGACAACTAAGGGCGCAATTGACGGACATGTGTTTGCAAAGCTTGAATGCAAGAGAACACGACATTTATACTTTTAAGGATGAGACGTCCACTTTTTATTGGGTGATTTGTCTTTTCAATCGGCGTTCAAACTAGATATGCACCAAGGTCTCTTAACAGATGGACACTGGATATCTGTTAGCATATATACACGGGTCGTCGTCTAGGTTCGCGACCCGTTAACATTTTGATGTGCCAAATTGAAGATATGAATGAGGTTACTGTGGAATACTCCAACTGTTCGAGTGAAGTTGATGACCTGTAAAACAAGGGTTGGGAAGAGTTTACGGTCTGAGCACTCCGATGCTCAAGTCAATCTTTTCAGTTCTGAAATAAAAATGTTTAACATAAATCATTTTAGTCATACATCACCCCCTCAACAGAATGACAAGAATCTTATCAATTGCTGACTAAAAACCTTATCTCTTACTGCCCAAGAAACCTTGTTGCCTAATAATTGTTGTTGCCAAATAATTTTTTATGCTTGAGATGTGTCCATACATGACCATGTTCGTACAAGGTCCATTTCCTCATCGAGGTCTTTTCTCACGTAGGCCCATATATCTTCCAGATCGCCATTAGGCCTGGGACCGGTCGGTTCTTAACATATTTTTCAAGAACCAGAACCGAAATCAAAATAAAAAATTGGTTTGGTTAACACCTAAATATCCGCAGGAATCGAAAAAGAACTGAACCGAGTTATAACGGTTCGGTTTTTTCGGTTCTTCGAGTAACTAAATTATGAAAAATAACCGACAATAATCGGTTTTTGACTTAAGAACCGGTCAACTCGATTTGTCTACAAGATAACTGAGAAAATAATATACTAACTTGATAAACAATCAATGTTAATTTGCAATATTTATAATTAAGTTATTATAGAAAATGCAAGTTATAATAAATAATATAATTTTCTAGTTTTAACATCACATGTCATGATTACTTTTATATTTATGACAAGCTTAGAATGTATGTGTGTGTGTGAGAGAGAGAGAGAGAGTTTATTTTTTTATAATTTTTTTTTTTTTTTTTTGGTACAGGGACCTTCCGGTTTCCGGATCCACAAGGGAACCGACTAATCCGGAATCGAGCTGGGTAGGACCACAAGGGCGGCAAAGCTCTCCCTCAAGAGTTTTAACACTGCTGCAGAGAGAGAGAGTTTATTTAATTATAAGAGAGAGAGAGAGAGAGAGAGAGAGTTTATTTAATTATATGTGTTTACAGGTCGGATATTAGAGCATGCTTGGATACAAATTCAACCCAAAATATTCAATCATTTTTAACTTGACAAAATTTTTTAACTCAACCTCACTATCATCAATATTATCAATATCAGTTAATAATTCTTACACATAACATCAACCTTAATTAACTATTTATCTACTCACATAATTTTAACTAACCACCAAATCACATCTTTTTGTTGGATTTTAGACGTACGAACCTAGCGTACGCGCAGCGGAATTTAAAATTTTTCTTACCAACAACAAAGATCCGGCTATAGCTATTCGATGTGATCCTAGATCGCGTGAATAATCAACGAAAACTTACCGTTGTTCGTCTATGTCCTCGACTATGGTATCCACGCAATCCAGTTTCCCGATGCACGATCCAACGCCAATGAATCTTCTCTGGTGAAGAAGCTAGAAATCCTCGATCCAGAAAGCTAGAGAGTGTTTTGTTTTACGTTGTCTTCCTTTTCTCTCATCCAACGATTAGAAGACTACAATGAGATGATGGTGTATTTATAATTAGGTCAAACCTAATCATATGGGCCTTAGGAGACCCTACAACCCAATAGGTAATTGGACCTAATCCAATTAATAATTAGTTAAGTATAAATCTAATTTAACTTAATTAAATATTTCCATCTAATAGAAAATTATCTCATTATTAATTAAGTATAAATTCAATTTAACTTAATACAAAATAATCTCATTACTCATAAATAAATATTCCAATCTAATTGAATATTTAACACTCTCGATTCACTCTTAGTCGGAAAAACTGATTGCATATTGTGTGACCCTATAGGCCTTCATATATTGACATAAATCTAATTTATGATCCTTACAAAACTCCTAGACTGCGTCGAAGGACGAACTCAAAATATGAAGTACGTTTACATGGACAAGCAAACAAACCTTTAGTGTAGAACTTAATAGTAATACGGTCCCTTCATTCACGAACCACTCGATTAAGCTTAGGATTTGAACGTGTGTCTATCCAAACAGCTTAATCATTTTATCTCATCTCACTGGTTGATTTTATCAATTATATTTGAACACTATTTCAAATATAATCACGTGCATTGGCCAATGACTTTATCAACCCAGTATAGAGAAAACGAGTGTTCTCTCAAAACTATATTCGAGGAATGAATCCTTTCTTGGCTCAACTACCAATTCCATGTATATCATGATCTACCCAACACAAGCCCGTGTCTACCCATAAGGGCGTAAACGTTGGACTAGGTCTAAGTAAATCACTCTATACATGAATTGTGTATTGACCTCAAGTCAAAGGACTACTACACCATTCCACACACCGATACTTCCATAGACACATAAACAAATGGTTTATCGGTAGGGTATGCCAATACTCTCCAAAGTATCCATGTGTCCATCACGAATAACAATTATTCATAGCTGTGAGACTTACTATATTCTCCAAGAATATGATGCAGACCACATGTCAATCTATCTCGTATCATTAATATCCCTTTCTTAATGATCATCGATTGAGGCGATTTGAGAGTTATATTTTATCAATTAACATCTCACTCTGCTAATGACAATATCAACTCAAGGGAGCAATTAATTAATAAATTGCAAACAATCAAACAATTACTTAATCGCAATACCATAATTATAATCCAATATAATTATTAATGTGATCATGTATATATGTCCTTAAAATGATTGTCTCTAGGACACATATACCAACAATCTCCCACTTGAACTAGAGGGCAATCACCAATGTATCTAATACACATTTTCTTAAATGACTATTGTGCTCAACTATGCACAATGGTTTGGTGAACGAACCATTCAAGTAGTGTTCAGCTTGAACACGTTCTAACTTATTTCTCCTCTATCAATTATCTCTAAATAAATGATAGCGCCTTTGTACATGTTTATTTTGTTGTTGGATCTTGGTTCCGTTGCCCGTGCAATCGCACGCGTTTATCATAATATGTAGATATTAGATAAATGACACTTGGAACTACCCCTAGTTCATTTAAGAACTCATGTATCCAAACAGCTTCCAATAGGCTTTTAATGCAACAATGTACTCGGCATTTGTGGTTGAATTCACAGTGGTTTACTGCTTGGAACTATTCCAACCCACTGTCTCATCATTGAAATGAATATAAGACTATTAAATTATTATTCCCATAATAGGATAAAATATATTCTTTAGTCTATCTAATGTACTAAAAATAGTCTTAGCAGTCTTCCAATATAGTTCCCTAGGATTTTATTGAAATCTATAAGTGATACTAAGTGCATAAGCCATATAGACCTCGTACATGTCATAACATGCATGACAGACTCCATCACATGAGCAAATGTGATCTTCTTCATGCACCCAAGTTTGGCATAAACTGAAAGACAATATTTCTTTGCCAACTTGATGTCAGGTACATTGGAGAAGCACTTCAGTACCTTGACTATGGACCGTGAAACTCTAACACTCTATTATATCTATCTCGATAGATCATAATTTCAGGAGTATAGCAGTTTCACTCAAACCCTTCACAATGAAGGTACTTGGTAATCAATCTTTCACGGACTGCATGTGAGGAACATCATTCCATTATCAATATGTCACATACATATATGATAAAAATAATATTATCCTCATTGCATTTACTATAAACGCATAGATCTTTCTTACTTCTCACAAAGCCAAACAATTATGTAACTTTGTAGAAAAAGATATTCCAACTCCCAGAGGCTTGCGTAAGTCCACTATTGGACCTTGATAACTTGCATACTAATTTCGAATTTGAATTTGATATAAAACCTTTAGGTTGTATCATATATACATTCTCCAATTTTCCATAAAAGAAAATGATTTTAATATCCATCTATCAAATATCATAGTCATAGTATGCAACTTTTGCAAGTAAAATCCAAGATGGACTTGATTTCATGAACATGCGAAAAGGTTTTATTACAGTAATCGTCTTCACGTTGACTATAACCTTTAGACACCAACCTAGCCTTGTAGGTTTGTACTTTGCCATTCGCATAAGAGTTTTCTTTTGAAAACTCATTTGTATCTAATAGGTCTAACCCCAATTGGCAAAACCAACCAAGTTCTAAACTTGATTCATGTACATCCAGTCCATTTATGATTTTATGGCATCAAGCCACCTCTCTAAGTCCATGTCTTACATAAACTCATTGTAGGTCCGGAGATCATCCTCATTAGGAATCTCTACATCATCGTGATCCTCCAAGAGGAAAAACAATCTAATTGGTTCACAACGAGTTCTAGTCAACCTACGGAATTTTACAATTAGTATTTGTTGTTAGACATTCTGATCATGAAGAGATTCTTGTACGTTGGCATTTCTCAAACGATTGGAGGGTTCTCAAAAATCACGTTTGTATGCGTTTATTGAGAATGAAGGACATCCAAGCCATTAGGTATTGGTTATATATGAGTGTGCTGCACTTTTGCAGTTTCACCCATATTACTCCCACTAGCTAGAAGTTGTTCATCAAATGACAAATTTCTATTTAGGAAATCACCAATACCTCCCTCTAAATCTTTGTCAATACCAAACGACAATTCTTGAACCTCAATGTTATTTTGAATTTTCTTGAACTTTTCAATTTCTATCACAACACGACCTTGTTCCTTAAAAAAATAATATTCTCCTAGAAACTTTGTCTATCTAAAGACAATTACTCTATGTTCCCCAGGAAGATAGAAATAGTATCCTCGCGTTTGATAGCCTTCAAAATAACATTCTTCACTTTCATATTCCAATTTATCAGTTAAAAGTTTCTTCACATATGCTAGACAACCCTAGGTTCGCATATGATAAAGACAAGTCCTCTTGCCACGTCATGATTCATATGACGTCTTTACAACTGACTTCAATGGAACTCTATCCAGAATGTAAATCGAGTTCAATAAGGTATAACATCAATGATATGTGGAAGAGTGGTGAAACTTAACATGGATCTAACCATATCTAATAAGGTTTGATTGCTCCTTTCGAAGACTCCATCAAATGAGTCCTAGGAGGTATCCATTACAATTGGACTCCATGAAATTTCAAGTAATAAAGAAACTCCATGCTGAAGTACTCTTTTACTCGATCAAATCTAAAAGATACTTTAGTCATGTTGTTTCTCCACTCCAAACTTATACTTCTTGAATTTTCTAAGGCTTCGATTTGTGTTCCATAAGACACACATAACTCAGCCTTTAAAATCATTAGTAGGATGATGGAGTACGAAAAACCTCTTCTAACTTGAGTTTCAGAAAGTCTACATTCATCAATGTAGATCAACTCAAACATTCTTTTGGCTTGTGTCCCTTTTCCAAGAAAAGGAATTATTGTCATCTTTCCTTCATGACAAGATTCACAATTTCCATACGACTCAAAGTCGAATGGAGTTAAATAATCTAATTTACTTAACCTTGTTATTCTCGTCTCATTGATGTGACCAAGTCTACAATGCCATAAGAAGGTGGAGGTTTTCGTATTACTTTAAACTTTTGTTTAAACAAACAAATTCTATGCAGTGTTCGCAACACCCTGTGTCTTGAAACACATACAACATCTCTTCCAACGCCCTTTTCTTTGCAGAAAATACATCATTGAATAATTTCAGCTTTAATTCATCCTTCTCTTAGGCTTCTAGTTGTAGGCCTAGAAACAATTTCAGTCTCTCTTCTACTTACTCTTACCCTTGGTAAGATTTAGCATAAGAACTCTCCATGAGTACAAGCTTTTCTAAGAGTGAACGGATTGTAAGTCTTGAGCATGTTGTGCAATTACGGCATCGTTGTCCTCGTATCATTTCATATAAAAATTCACAATGAAGTTAAAATATGAAACTAGAGCGACTGCAAGATGATATTCAAAGTGACGTGATCTGGGAGCTTCATTCAAACGAAGTCAGACTCCCAATCAGTCAAATCATCTACCCAACATGCACAAAGACTTTATCTCATCATGTAGCCTGCATTTAAAGAGGTCTCTCAACAGTTCAAACTCCAAGGTTTGAGAACGTTGGTCATAGAGTCTCTTTTAATGCTCTCACATTCATTCGAATTCATCCTATCATATGTCTCTTCAACCCAGTTGACATAGAGGACAATACGATACATTATACTGAAATTTTATCATCCTAATACTTCTTATGAGTATCATGGTCAAACGCATAGTACCCAGAAAAAGTCTTATTAGGCACGATGGGTACTTTTGTGTCCAACACATATTCAACTCATTTTATACAACAACAACAACCACAAAAGGTGCAGTCAGTCCAGATAATTCTGGTCCAATCAATCATATTCATTTCCATCATACATTTCAATGATAATTCAAAATTCTATTCAACCCAGAGAAATATATAGAACAAAAATATAAAACAACTAGATCACATTTGTTAACTAAATTAACATGGCTTTTAATTAATTTAGCTCCCACTATTTTCACATACTCTACGACCCCTTCAGAGGAGTACGAACTCATATCAAATATAGTCATAGTGAGCCAAGATCCACATCCATCCCATTATAGTCCCAGCTAGGGCTGATCACTGTAATGTATGTAGTGGTAGGTCTCAAAACCAATTGTAAACAATTACAACTCTTTGTTGATCAAATCTAATTTGATCGACGTCCTTAGATAATTCCGACGCTAGGGCGACAAGAATTAGCTAAGTAAGTCAAAACCATCACACGATCACAAACATATGTATCTATGAATGAGTCTGCGCCTCGTAGACCTAAGCAAACACTAGGGTGTAAATACTTTTGGACGAAGAAGTTTTTGCACTCATTCAATTGTGATGGGTGACGTTATGCATCCAAGATGGGACTTATATTTTACTAGGGGAACATTTGAACGGGGTATTAAATATCAAATATCCAAACAAGATCCAACTAATATCACATATCGGGCGCCACCTACCCGAGCATAATATAACGCGGTCCGACAAATACTGGGCGCCGCATACCCAGAC